>JZKD02S1674325.1:1541490-1556407 GCA_000966675.3 Picea glauca | reverse complement strand
TTAAAGGGCCTCCTTCACCTCAATTATATATGAGAGAGTGAGAGGAGAAAAATTCCCATGATATATGTGGGATAAATTGGACTAAGTTTATAAAATGTCATAGGCATGTAAAACATTAGGACTTCCCAAGTGGTCACCCATCCCAGTACTACTCTATCTTGAGTGCGCTTAAATGCGGAGTTCTAATGGGATATGGTGCATTAACTCTATGTTGTAGGCATGTACATAATACCACTAGGAAATCATTAAATGATGTTTGTAATTAACAAATGAAGATGACATTACATTCCATTCCCCATCAAAAGGGTGAATATCATGTTTTATCAAAACCACGGGCTCAAAAAGGTGATTCAGTGGAAGAGGTGGATGGCCACTGAGATCCATCTGGATCATTCCTCCCCCTTTAGGAAGTAATGGTCCCCATTGCATCAAGTTCCCTTGGGATATGGGGAGACTTATGTTAAATCTTAAGCTTGGTGCACTACTTTCCTTGCTAAAGAAGTTGTCCTGCTTAGCTTGTTGAAGGATGTCATGAACTTGTTGCTGGAGGGGTTGGATCTATTCAACCAATCTAGAAGCATGATCTACCTGAGTGTGGGAGGACTCTATCGGTGAATATGCAACATGAAGAGTATGCAGGGTTCTGTTATAACCTTTCTTGACTAGGCAGTGTGGAGGGACTCTCGTAGGTGCATCAAGAACATCTTGGTACTCATCTACAATCTTGTCGATCTACTTCTACTGGATAGAAAGGTATTGGGTTGAGGCTGCAGTGGTTGCAATGTCCTTCTATTCACCTTCTGATCAGATTGTGAAGAGGATAAACTTTGCAATATGAGAGATTACTTTGTGGAATTGTTTTGGTAGGAAAATAGTCATAAGTACCTCTGGTATTTGGTATAGATGACCCCCCAAAGTAAAAATGACGCTATGAGGTCAAGAATCATAAACAACATGACGCCTCCACATATATGGCTGGCCTAATAGAACATCACAAACTTCTAGTGGGGAAACATCACACAATAGCTCATCCTTGAAGAGCTTGATGTCGTAGGACATGTGACACTGTTGGATGCCACATAGATCTTGACCCTGGTGAAGCCACCCAATGTTGTATGGTTGCGGGTGTGGTGTTGTTGGCAAATAAAACTGCTTGACAACCTCCGTTGAGATGATGTCATTTGGTATTCCGCTATCAACAATAAAATGTAGTGGGGTCCCCTTCACCCACATCTATGAATGGAAGAGTCGCTCCCCCTCCTCAGCATCCTTTTCTGGTTGGAATGTTGCAGTTGCGATAGTAGCAGTGGGTTATGCATCAATAATTGTTACACCTCAAAATTAATTACTTCAATAGTGTCGCAAGTGTCGTCATTAAAAGTGTTGTAAGTGTCACATCTTGTCCACAAGTGTCTCATATTGACCACAAGTGTTGCAAGTGTAACAAACATCATACTTACATCTTGCCTATTTCGTGCCTCTAATGACATCACAAAGACACTTAAGACACCTCAAAGACTAGTTTTGAAGAAGATAAATCACTTGATAGGGAGTACAAACCTTTTTCCACTGAAAGAACCATTAAAAATGGATTTTGGAGAGGAGCGCTCCCCTACCTACTGCTAGGGAGTGCTAGCACTCCCTGAGCCTCTTTGGGGGAGCGTTTGAGAACCCTGTGCAACCTTTTGGGGGAGCACTACCCTTTTCTGAGGAAGTTTTGGGTTTGTTGAGGAAAATCAGGGAAGAATCCCTCGATTTCTGAAGGTGGTTGGATTCGAATAGATGGTCAAGGCATGATCTTAGGGAAGATCCTCAACTGAAGGAGAGGAATCCTCAACTTATCCCAAAGATATTTCAATTGGTTGGGCATCTCCAAGGTTATATAAGGAGGCCTTCTCATGGTGAAAGGGGGGAAGAGACCAGAGATTGATACCAAACTTATGATCCTATAAGTGGTATTGACATGAAAAAGATTGGAGGTATGAAACCTATGATCTCATAGGCAACATACAGAGGATGGAGATTGAGAATTACATTAAACTTATGATTTCATGAGTGAGATGTCATCAAAGAAATCAGTGGAGATTACTTGAGCAAAGGCGTTGGACAAGGAGAACTGGAAGAAGATGCCACACCTTCATTCAAAGGATTGTAAGTACTTTTACTTGTTCTCATTAATAATCAATGCTTGGCCTATTTCTTTCAAACTTATGCTTGTTCCATATGAGTTTGTCTGCAATAGATGGCTCTATATTTGAGATAATCTCAGTAGAGTAGGAATTCCATTGTATCTTTGTTTGTCCTACAAGACCTACTAGGGAGCTTAGGATCGAAGCTCAGCCTGGACTTTGCAAGGACAAACGTCGCTAATAAGGTACATATCTTTCTCCTTCTCCTTCATTTATTATCTTGATTAGATCTAAAAGGAAGTCAGTGTACATGTTAAGCACTTTTATGTATTGGCCTTAGGATTCTAGAGACCAAGAGGGAATCGAGTTATTCGCAGGGGGATTCACCTACAACAGAAATTGGTGACTCCACTAGGGAGGAACTATGATTTTTGTTTCCTTTCCCAGATCTTGTTTTATCCCTTTGCCCAGTCACGTGACCTTCTCCATATTGTCTTTTTTATTCTTAGATTGGTTTGATTGCCTCTTTATGTCATCATGATCACCCTGATTGACTGAATTTCCTTGATTTTTTGAGTTTCTGGGCATTTTTATGAGATTTTGCAGCAGAGCACTCCCCTGCCCTTGCTATCAGAGCACAAAAACTCCTCGGTGTTCTTACACAGAGTGTTGGAGCACTCTGGTATCCCTTAAACCAGAGAACTACCCCGTTTGCAGTGAAAAACCCTCTAGTTTTTCAATTTTTGGGTTCAGTTTTTTCCTTTTGCATTTGCTCAGGGCCTCATACTCTCAGTACATTTTGGTATTGGCCTTCAACACCTTGTTTTCTAAGGATTCATCCTCTTTTTTTTGGATTTTTTGACATTTTTCCTTACTTTGCAATAACTCTTTGTCCTTCACTATTTGAAGTCAATTTGTCGTTTTCTTCTCGTTTATCTGAGTGAGTGAAAACTTTGTAAGGAGTTTCAAAGGTCTTTTGTACTTTTCTTTCTGATATTTGAGTCATCTTATCCAAGATATTTTTCCTCCCTTTTGAGTTTTTGGCTTCCTGTTTCTTGTTTGATCACAACAAGGGTGTCTTTTGGTTTATGTGAAGTTTGCTTCCAGATTGCTTAAATCAAACAACTCTTGAAGTCTGATTAGCATAGGAAGATTTACATCTACTGGTTATTAGTCACACATAAACATTTTAGCATTGCATTGGATTCCTTATTGAAGACTATTGCATGAGGTCATTGCATCTTAGTGTTTGACAGTGAAAGGAAAATCCTTCTCCTTCCCTTAATTAGACATTCATTGGAAGAAAAGATTTCTTATCATTTCTTATGAATGTTTTGGGAACTGAGTCATAATATCATTAGTTTTCACTCTCATAAACCTTTGAGTAAACAACAACCACTAAAATCAATGCTTAACTAAAATTTATCAAACTTTTTACATATTTGTTAGCAAACCTACATTAGTTTAAGGTGTAGGGCTTTGGAATAGGTTGAAAGGATAACTTTCCAAATCTATCAAACAAACTTAGCATCTTGCGATAGGGAGAGCAAATCCAATTGTCATATAGGATTTTTGGGATGCCCCTCTCACACAGGGGTTACACACGAGGTCGCATTTAGGTGAGTTACGAAGATTATCCCTCTGTGGTTCAACTGTTTGTAGTGGTCGGATCGTATATTGGGGGTCACTTGAGGGTATACCCACGATTATGTGTGGGAGCCTCTCGAGTTGATTTCAGACTTGTTATCCCGCCCATACGTTCGGATCGGACTGTTGAATGTACCCGCCCAGGGGATGACTATGAATTGGTGACCTTAGTAGCCGTAATATTTAGGGTCTCCCACAAGGTGATGGTGAAGGGAAGTCTCACTGTACCTAGAAAATATGTTGGTCAAACTCACTCGGGCTCCCTGGAGGGTAAATCCACAATTACTGCATGGAATATTGCACCAAGGAGTAAGTCCATTAAGCAGGTTGTCAACATAACTAATCCACTCGCTCTATCGTCGCCTCTTCCTATTTTGATATCGTGACGTTGGATTTCATCACCAACTAGTGGTTTCATTGTGGGAAGGTTTTGTTTGATTGTTTGCTACTCGGATCAATAGAATGTGTTGGTTGTGTTACTTAGTGGACCTTAGGTCGAGTCAGTGTTAATAGAATCAAATCCTGAGAGTACCAATGGAGGAACCCCTTCTCCTAGGGAGCCTTATACCTTTCCTTCTTTTTGAAATTTTGGTCCTCCATACATTGCCACACTGAGTCTTTCGGGACTCACCATCGGATTATCGGTTTGGTTGTTCCCCACTCCAGTGGTATCGAATCCTCCCAATGTTTCAACTACACCTAATAATTTAGATTTCAGTACACCACCCACACATCAACCTCATGTCGAATTTTAACCTTCTTCACCCATTAAGTCTCCTTCCCTTTCTCCTTCTTCGCCTAGTGAAAGATCCAAAGAAAATATCCAGGTTGATCATAAGAAGAAGAAACAGAAAGAGAAGAAGAAGAACAAATTGAAAAGGACCAAGGCTTCAACAACATTAGATGTTGGATCCAAGCAACCAGCTTCTGTTAATAGTACTGGGAGTGTTGACGAGGTCAACAAGATTAAAATAAATAATCCGAAACCCAAATTCCCTTGCAGTCTTTGTAAGGGTGATCACTTTCTAAGGGATTTACCTAGTATTCCCAAGCTCTTAGAAATGTGGTCCTCCGCATCATCGGCCTCTGTTAGACATGATGGTGATGCCCCATAAACTAGTGATGTTCAGGTTGGTAAGAAGAAGACAACTGTCAAATTCCCTTGTATGTTATGCAAAGGTGATCATTATTCTCACCTTTGTCCTTGCATGGACGAGGATTCTTCTCTTTTGGAAAAACTTCAACTTCCAAAAGGTTATCGTAAGATTTCCCCCAACCCATCATTAGTTGATGGACTGGTCAATCCGGTTCCATCCCTGGTCAGTACGGTAGATCAAGTGGACAATCTACTTTCCTCCTCGATTGAACCACAAACCCAAGTAGTTGATCTAGTTCTGTCATCGATTATCCCTACTCTTCATCAAAAGAGTGTAACCCAAGTAGTTGATCTATTTTCATCCTCAGTCGAACCCAATCTCCCGTTAGAGAGTGACAGTAAAGCAGTCAATCTGTTTCCACCCATCAACCCCATTCTTCCCTTGGAGAATGAAACCCAAGTGGTTGATCCAGTTCTGTCATCGGTTGATCCCACTCCTCCTTTGACAAGTGCCAAAGTGACTGATCTCGTCCCATCATTGGTCGATCCCACCTTTCATACAAAGAGTGCCAGAGTGGTTGCTCCGATTACTTCATCGGTCAATCCCACTCCTCCTCTGATGAGTGAAAAAGTGGTTGATCCAGTCCCTTCCTTGGTCAATACCACCCTTCATCTAAAGAGTTCCAAAGTGGTCGATATGATTCCACCATCGATCGATCCCACCCTTCATCCGAAGAGTGCCAAAGTGATTTCTCCGGTTACGTCATCGAACAATCCCACTCTTCCTATGAAGAGTGCCCATGTGGTCAATTCGATCCCATCATCGGTCGATCCTACTCTCCCTCTAGAGAGTAAACCCGATACTGCCCATGTTTTTCTTGTTGATACAGAATATATCGTGCTGGGGGAAATTCCTCCTTCTCCTGTGAAACCCCCTCCAAGAAATGAGGCCATCCTTTTTTATTGGGGTGCGCTAACTGGACCTCATCTTCCTTCTCATATTCCTTTCTAGATTACAGTATAGGTTTGTGGTCGGGCGTTCCTCAAATGCTGATAGATGAAGGTGCATCCATTAGTATTTTGTCCTCTGTTGCTTGGCATGCTTTGGGTTGTCCTCAGCTTGTGCCAGTTACATAGAATTTGTTAGCTTTTAAGAAAAGAACTAGTCAAACTTTAGGGACCCTTCCTCAGTTTCTCGTAACTTTGGGAGGGAAAACTGTCTTTATTGATGTCATGCTAGTCTAAGACCCTTTGGATTTCTCTTTACTCCTTGGGCGGGATTATGTCTATTCCATGAAAGCTATTGTGTCCACTCTTTTTCGTGTGATATCTTTCCCACACGGTGGAGGAATGGTAACTATTAATCAACTTCCATTCATCGATCCCGACTGGATTACCTCCCTGAATGGTTCTTATATGATGACAATATCACCCCCGTCGCATGTAAATTATGTGGCGTTATCTCCCATGACTTCAACTTCATACGACTTGGATCCGATAGTTGACATGGTGATCTCTTCGGTAGGGCTATTGGAGCCTGATCTCCTTATCCCTGTCGTGACCCTCGACATGTGTTCCTTCCAGAGTGATTTTCTTCCATCCAATGAAGATCTCTTGGAAGCCATGACCGAGTTGTGTCCCTTGACATGGTGTCCTTCCAGAGCGTTATTATCTTAGAAGCCATGATCAAGGAGATTCTATGAGAACAGTTTCTCTTCTCTGTAGCAAGCTCGTTAAAAAATGAAATAGAGGTTACGAGCACAATTTCTCTTCTCTATAGAAAGCTCGTTAAAAAAATGAAACATAGGCTTTGAGAATAGTTTTCCTCTCTATAGCAAGCTCGTTAAAAAATGAAACAACAATCTAGGGATTGAACATGGAGCCCTGAGCATAGTTCTTTTCCTATGACAAGCTCGTTAAAAAATGAAACAGTCACCTCTCTTGAACCTTCTTTTCATCCACCCTTCTCCTTTTTCTCATCTAGTAGATAAATTGGGGACAACCTCAAAGTCGGTGAATGAAATGAAGCTTGGAGGGCATGTCTCCATCCTTTAATGATCATTCTAGAGTTAAGCCACTAGCTTTCAACTTGGGGGCATACCGAGCTTAGTCTTTGTTCTTTCTCATGCTCGTAAATACATGAGAATGAATCCAGGTATACTTTTATCTCTTTTTCGGACCCGCATGGATAAACGAAAAAGGAACCCCTTGGATTCGTCTTTAAGATCTTTTTAGACTCTCTAAACATGAAAATATTGTTGAGTGATCTTGCTTCCTTTCCCACTCGTTAATAGGTTTGAAAGGGCGTCTTTTGAGTGATAATTTATCTCTTTTTTGGCCTCGCGAGACTAACATTACAAAAAAGGACAACATTGGAGTTGTCTTTAAGTTGTTTTTAGATTCTCTAAATATGAAAAACCACCAAGTTTACCTTCTCTGGACTCGTTAAACAATCACACATTGAAGGACCCATATGGGATCGAACCCTTACTTTTTCCAGTTCGTTAAACAAAGGAAGAGGGAATTACCAAAGGTGAGTCATATCAAGCATGTGTTACCCTCCTCGAGCTCATTAAATTAAAAATAGGTACTCGTCTATCTAGATGGGGGAAAAATTGAAAGAAGCAAGCCAAGCAATTTTTTAGAAAACTACCAGTAACTCTTACGGTCGCCCTTGAACATGGCACTTTGTCTTTGCATGCATTTTAATCCGCTAAACCTTTGCACTGAGCCAATCCTCTGAGTTTCTTTTACTCATTTGGGTCACCCGAAGAAAGTCACCATATCCACTACATTATTGTGCTTTGGTCCATGTCAAGTTTCTGTTGTTGTGCCTTAGTGTTCAAAAGAAGTATCTACCATGAGAGTCATCCATCAAAAATATCATGTTTTAATACCCATGTCAGTCCATGTTCATTTGATATACCAATTACATCTCTGTGTCAGTTTCATGTCATTGATGGGGGATACATCAAGGCCCTCCTTCGACGAGTCTATTCCTGTCGACTCCAACACATTATCCAGGAGTTAGACTTAGAAACCAGTTAGTACCTTGGGACCTGCATGCCTCAACAACAGACCTCCCCACGTCCGACAGTGGGTTTACATCATTAACCTCTATTCGAATGATTCCATGGATGTTCGACTTCATCTCATCCATTCACATTCACTAGAATGTACTAGAGTACCTTGGGAATCATTGACATCAATGGTGATCTCCCTCGCACTTGATAACAATTTACATCATTGAGTGGTAGTCAAGCGGTTTCTGCCATGTTCGACATCAGGACATCTATTCACATGGTTATATTTGTACTACATCGGGATCGGTAAAGAAGACCCTAAGGTTGATTTTTCACTCTTATGCATACTTTGCCCAGGTTGCGAAGGAGTTCTTTTGAACTATGAAATATATATTGTTACATACATCCACTTTGTATTGGTCATGGCTACGATCAGTTCAGGTCATGGGAGTATAGATCCACATTGTATCTTCAGTGGCTATACCTTTTTGTCAATATAATTATGGATTCGCAGTGTATTTTATGGCAGCCATGCCTAAAAAGTCTTTATCACTCAAGCATAGGTATGCCTGCCTTCGGTTTGAAACATGTCATAATATTTGTTTGATGGTTGTGTGCATATTTTTCCATCCTCTCTGTGTCCATACCCTTTCTCGAAAAAGTCTACAAAGTACTTCAGTCATCATCATCTTCTAACTTCGTACTTTGCGGGGCAATCAGTTACACCTCAAAATTACTCACTTCAATAGTGTCGCAAGTGTCATCATCACAAGTTTTGTAAGTGTCACATATTGTCCGCAAGTGTCGCATATTGACCACAAGTGTTGCAAGTGTCACAAACATCATACTGCCATATTTCCTATATTGTGCCTCTAACGACATCACAAAGACACTTACGACACCTCAAAGACTAGTTTTGAAGAAGATAAATCACTTGACAGGGACTACAAACCTTTTTCCACTGTAAGAACCATTAAAAAATGGATTTTGGAGAGGAGCGCTCCCCTACCCACTGCTAGGGAGTGCTAGCACTCCCTGAGCCTCTTTGGGGGAGTGTTTGAGCACCCTATGTAACCTTTTGGGGTATCACTACCCTTTTCTGAGCAAGTTTTGGGTTTGTTGAGGCAAATCAGGGAAGGAGAGGAATCCTCAACTTATCCCAAATATCTCTCAAGTGGTTGGGCATCTCCAAGGTTATATAAGGAGGCATTCTCATGGTGAAAGGGGGGAGGAGACCAGAGATTGATACCAAAATTATGATCCTATAAGTGGTATTGACATGAAAAAGATTGGAGGTATGAAACCTATGATCTCATAGGAAACATACAAAGGATGGAGATTGAGAATTACATCAAACTTATGATCTCATGAGTGAGATGTCATCAAAGAAATCAATGGAGATTACTTGAGAAAAGGGGTTGGACAAGGAGAACTAGAAGAAGCTATTGCACCTTCATTCAAAGGATTGTAAGTACTTTTACTTGTTCTCATTAATAATCAATGCTTGGCTTGTTTCTTTCAAACTTATTCTTGTTCCATATGAGTTTGTCTGCAGTAGATGGATCTATATTTGAGATAATCTCAGTAGAGTAGGAAGTCCATTGTATCTTTGTTTGTCCTACAGAACCTATCAGGGAGCTCAGGATCGAAGCTTAGCCTGGACTTTGCAAGGACAAATGTCGCTAATAAGGTACATATCTTTCTCCTTCTCTTTCATTTATTAGCTTTATTAGATCTAAAAGGAAGTCAGTGTCCATGTTAATAACTTTTATGTCTTGGCCTTAGGAGTCTAGAGACCAAGAGGGAATCCACTTTTCCATAGGGGGATTCACCTACAATAATGATCTATCTCATTTTATTATTTTCTGAATTAGGGCCCAAGTCGGGGTTCAACTCTTTGTCTTTGTTCTCGACCACCATTGACTGTATTGAGATACATTCATCAGCGTTGTGCCAAGGGATGTTGTGGAACTCACACCACTTTCTGGTGTTTTTCTTAGGCTTCTCTTTACCCTTCTTTTCCTGCATATGGAGATGGATTTCTTGAGGTTGGCCTTCCTTTCTCTGTCCATGATTCTCCCA
Source organism: Picea glauca (assembly GCA_000966675.3). Lineage (NCBI taxonomy): Eukaryota > Viridiplantae > Streptophyta > Pinopsida > Pinales > Pinaceae > Picea > Picea glauca. Next base: position 1,546,430 of record JZKD02S1674325.1, on the reverse strand, counting down.
CTCACTCTACTTCTTGAATTTATGATCAATTTTGACTGCATATCGATAAGCAACTCCTAGTGAGGATATGTCCAAGAAATCCATCTCTGTTTGTATGTACCTGTGTAGACCATTGTGGTACTTCAAAACTAGGTGTTGCTTGGAGTCTTTGATACCCAGCTTTGAGCGCAACGTATGAAAGATGTTGGTGTACTATGACATCCTCCGGTCTCTTTTCTGATGCAGAGTTGTCCATCTCATGTATTGGTCATCATAGTTTCCGACAGAGTAGAACTCCTCCTTTAGGGCATCTAGAAAGGCCGCCCAAGTGTGTTCTCTCCCAAATAGTGTAGATTCATCTATTGTGTACCTCTCCTAGTAACCTTCCCACCAAGCTCTGACATGAGGAATGGATTTAAGGAATGCGAAGGTGATATTTTAATTTTCGAATGTTTTTTGGACAAAGTAATAACCTTCTAGTAGATTCAACCAATTTTCTAGAGCATCTGCATCTATCTAGCCTTCAAATAAGGGGATATAAAAATTGAGTTGTACCTTGAAGGGTGTCAGACTTACGAAATTGTTGCTTGTTGAAGATGCCTTGACTACCACCATCGGTAGTCTTCAAAGAATCTGAGCGAATTTATCCATCATCTTGTTCCTTTGTCGCATAATGGCTTCCTCAAGAAACCTCTTGAAAGGATCTCCTACTCTATCATCTCTTTTTTCTTCCTCCATGGGAGGTCGCTTCGGTTATCAAGAGTGGTTGTCCTCAAGAAAAACTAGACCGAGACCCAAATGTCTCTACCCTAACCTTGTCAGGGACCTTCTATGAGAAATGAGAAGGAGCAGACTACTATGATACCATTGGTCCATATTATTTTGAGAACGACATGAAGACAAAAATATACCAGATATACAACAAGGAAATACAGAGAGATATTGCAAGAAACACATAAATATACTGAAACCCAACTTCTATAAGAGAGAAAAACACTGTAGAACACAAACTGACAGAATGGGGTGGCTTATCTCTGAAAAGAAAAAGATGTTGGCTACGCTTCATTCAAAACAAGATTTACATCACACTCCATTGCATGCTTAAAGAGCCTCCTTCACCTCAATTATATATGAGAGAGTGAGAGGAGAACAATTCCCATGACGTATGTGGGATACATTGGACTAAGTTTATAAAATTCCATAGGCATGTAAAACACTAGGACTTCCCAGGTGGTCAACCATCCCAGTACTACTCTAGCTTGAGTGCCCTTAACTATGGAGTTCTAATGGGATCTACTACATTAACACTATGTTGTAGGCATGTACATAAGACCACTAGGAAATCATTAAATGATGTATGCAATTAACAAATGAAGATGAAACTACATTCCATTCCCCATGAAAAGGGTGAATATCATGGTTTATCAAAACCACGGGCTCAAACTAGTGATTCATTGGAATAGGTGGATGGCCACTGAGATCCATCTGGATCAGCTCATTCCTTGGTTTTGACATATACCTACTCAAATATCCCACGACATGTATAATTTCTAGTCTAGTACATACCATTGCATACATAAAACTACCAATTGCACTAGCATATGGAACTTAGAACATTTCCTCTTCCTCTTCCCATGTCTTTGAACACTAATTTGATGATAACTTTACACCCACAGAAATAGGAACCTTGACTGGTTTACATTCCTGCATATTGAACCTCTACAATATTGTCTTGACATATTTCCTCCGATTTAACCATATTTTTCTGTATGCTCGATCTTTTTTAATTTCCATTCCCAAAATGAAATTTGCAGCACCAAGATCCTTCATGTCAAATTTAGAGGACAATTGAGTTTTCACATTCTAGATGATCTTCTTGTTGTTTCCTATCAGTGACATATCAACCACATACAAGACCAAATAAATAAGATGGTCACCAACCAATTTGAAATACACACAATGATCAACTTTTCTCCTTGTGAAGCCAAGTCCCAACATATAATTATCAAATTTTTGATACCACATCTTTGGTGATTTTTTTAATCCAGGTATGGAATTTTTTACCATGCATACCAACTCTTTATTTCCCTTCACTTAAAATCATTCTGGCTTCCTCATGTAGATTTCTTCTTCTAGATCCCCATGTAGGAATTTTGTCTTCAAATCCATCTGTTCTACTTAAAAATCAAGAGAAACAACAAGAGATAAAAGAAATATAATAGAGATTAACTTGGTAACACTAGAAGAAATTTCACCAAATTCAATTCCCTCTACTTGAAAATAACCTTTTTCTACTAATCGAGCTTTGTATTTCTCCACTTTTCCTTATGCATTCAAATTCTTCTTAAACACCCATTTGTTTCCTATGGGTTTTCTTCCAGATAGAAACTCCACTAGATCCCAAGCCTCATTATTGTCCAAGGCTAACATTTCTTCAACCATGGCCTTTTTCCAAAGTTTTCCATCATCTGAATCCACTGCCTCCCTAATAGTTATAGGATTATAATCGGTAATAAAAAAACCAAAATTTGAATGGAAATGTATACCTTTCCAATTGTGTTCTTTCCTAAATCGATCTCCTCAATGCTGGAGCATGAGGCTCTTATTCTTTTGATTCATGTTCTTCTATAGAATCTGATTCATTATCCTTCAATTTCTTAAAGATATTAGATTTCTTCTTGAGGAAATAAATCCATGTATTCCTCAATAAGTCATCAATAAATGAGACATAGTACACATATTTTCCCGGTGATGGAACTGAGATAGGTCCAAACACATCACTATACAACAATTGTAAAATCCTCTCTGCGCTCGTAGCTCCAAAGGAGAATCTTACACGATTATGCTTCCCATATAAACAATGTTCACATAAATCAACATATAGAGAGAAATTGTCCATACCTTCAACCATACATTTATCATGTAGTACTTAGAATTCCTTCTCTCTTATATGCCCCAATCTTTGATGCCACAGTATAGTCTTTTCTTGAGAGACCGTAGGAGTTTTTTCTTCTTTAAATCCAATTTGAAGAACAACATAATTGTTGCAACTGTTACTAATATGCTTCCTAGTATCTTGTATAGAGTTATAATCTTAACTCCCTTTAGCAACACCATTTCCCCTCAAACCATCCTGTAGGTTTCTTTCTCAAACACTATTTTTACCCCTACATCGTCCATTTTTCTTACATAAATCAAATTTATGGTCAATTTTGGGATGTGTCGAACACCATGCAGTGTTCTAATCCTACCATCCATGAGCTTCAACTTGAATTTTCCTCGTCTTATGATTTTTGCTATCGATTCATATCCTAGAAAAATGTCACCTCCATCATACCTTTCACATTCACAGAACCACTCTATGTGGGGAGCGATATGAAAGGATGCACCTATGTCAACCAATCATGCCTCATGATATGCATGTGTGCTTGAAGAATCCAAGTACACATTCCCTCCTTCATCCACAAACTTTTTTTCTTCTGTAGAAAGAGCATCATTAGATCCATTCCCCCTCTCAACACTTTTGGATCTACATTGTTTCTTGTAGTGCCCTTCTTTTCCACATCTCCAACATACCCTTACAATTTTTTCGGGATATTTAGATCTTTCCCTAGAATTATATCTCCCACTTGAGGAATTAGATATATTTTTTTCCTCGGAGCGTCCTTTTGAAAATAAGGAATCTGTGCTCCATCCTTCCATGTTCTTCGACATCATCTCCTTCGATAACAAGGATGAGACCACATCATCAAATATTAAAGTAGTTTCATTACTACCTATGGCCACAACCAAACTATCCCATGGGTTTGGTAAAGAGAACAATAAATTGATACACTTATCTTCATCATAAATCTTAATATAAACAAATAATAGCTAACTTACCACAATATTGAAGGCATTTAGATGCTAGATTCTCTATCACCGAGTCTCCATCTTTCATCCTCGGGTTGTAAAACCTATTTTGTTATAATATTTTGTTTACCAAGGACTTTGACTGATACAAAGCCCCAAACTTATTCCATAATTCCTTAGTTGTAGCTTTCCCTAACACATTCAGTAATAATGAATATGAGAGAGACAACCATATTTGTGCTCTTCTTCTTCCAATCCAACTTTACCCAATCTTCTTTTGACATTTCTGTAGGTGTAGTACCTAGATCCACAATGATTCACTAATCATTTTCCACCAAACAATCTTCCATGTTGAGCTTCCACAACTCAAAACGTTTCCCATTAAATTTATCGATCTTTATTCTTTAACTTCTCACCATTTATTTTCACTGCAAGAATCGATACCACAAATCTCCCACTATAACCAGGTTTATCACAGACCCAAGACAAACCCTTAGCCACAAAGGTGTCCCCCTGAAGCAAATAACTTCTATGGTACCAAATGTATATTTTAACCTTGTACAATTAATTATTGCAAATAGATTCTTAATAAAAATAGAAAATATACAATGGCACACACACACATTACATAAATATTTTACCTTGGAAACCCAAATTGGGAAAACCAAATGTTTTTTTAAAGTTTCACCTCTAATCTTTTTATTCGTCATCTTCTTCATTGTTTACAAATTATACAATATATAGGATCCCATGAAATCCAAACCCCTAATCCATTTACCCTAATTAGTCAACAACCACAACTTCTTAACCAGAATTAGAAAACCATCGACGAAAACCCTGTGTTGAAAAACAATAAAAAATGAACAAAAAAAACTACCAAAAAACAAATTGGGGGGTCTGCCCCCAAACCCGCAACATGGGGGACCAATCTTGCAAAGAATATAACACATACTAAACAACTACTAGTGATAATAAGGTTATCAACATAAATAAAAATGATTATGATATGGTTTCCTACTTTCTTGGTTTAGACATTAGGGTCAAAATGACATCTAGAAAAGTCGATGTCAAGAAAAAAGTTGTCCATTTTGTCATACCAATATGGAGGA
>JZKD02S1674325.1:1519694-1534415 GCA_000966675.3 Picea glauca | reverse complement strand
CAGTAGCGATGGGTGTTGTAGGTGTTGGATTGGGGGAAATCAAATTCCTTAATTCAGGTAGTGGTGGGAAATTGTTGGTTTGGTGGCCCTTTTTCTCACATAGTGCACAAGGTGGGGGGATGCGTGGAGGAAGTGGAGCGGTGGGCTCTCTCTTCTTTCTCTTGCCCCCAACCATGGGAGGGGGGTTAGTGGGTGGGGGGGTGGTGGGGGTAAGGATGGGAACTATCATGGGAAGTCCTTCCTATGGTCGAGGGACCATCTCTGGTGGGTGTAAATACCAAAATGGGATTGCTAACAGCATATTTGGTAGTGTGAGTGTTGCGGCTACCTGAAAAGCTTCGATACCTGGTGGAGGGTAAAAGAAGGAAATTTGGGTGAGGGGTTGGGGGAATGCCTCCCAAGAGGGATTATTCCCTTGAGGGGATGTGGATTCTCGGACTTTTGAGGTTGACGATGGCGCAGGAGGCTCCGATTGGAGTGGTTCTGCGACTATTGAGACGTCAGGAATGACTGAAGCCTCCTGAGGAGGAAGAGCATCCTCCGTGTGAGTTTCGTTAGATGATACGATGCATACTTGATTAGTAGGATGAAGGAGTGGTGGTTCTCCATGGTATGTCTCTAATAAGGATGGATCTTTGAAAATGCCAGGATCCATCTCGATGAGGGGGTAGGCATCTTGGTTGGTGTGGATGAGAGGAAGAATGTTATCGAGGTTGGCAGATGGGTTAGGCTCATAATGTGAGACTTGGTCGATGGTCAAGATCTTCCCATTGTGGGGGAACATCATTTTCCAAAAGAAGGAAGAGGCCACTGACTTCATAGCGTACATGTAACTATGCCCGAACAAGATATTATAATCGAGCGGGGCATCGATAACTTCGATATCAATGAGAATAGTCTTGCCCCCGAGTTCAACGGGGACATTTTGGAAGATCCCTTTAAGAGAGGATGGTCATCTGTCATAAGCTCGTAATGTGATGGCAGAGGGTATGAGTTTTGGGGAACCAAGTTTCTGCCATACTATTTTGGACATAATGCATGTATATGCACCTTCATCGATGATACATCGATGAACTATGATGTTCTGTATTTTTACTGGTATTTGAAAGGAGATCAAGGCAGGAAGACGAGGTTCTCCACTGTCAAGATCAAATGTGATGAGTCGAGTATCTGCAGGGTCGACTGCCCCCAAGGCGGAAAGTAGAGATTTTCGTTGTGTAGGACAAGTCTGGAGGACTTCCAAGACTGACATGGCAGCTGTGGATTGCGCTAAGTCGTCTACCAAGCTATAGTTATGAGCTGCCCTAGCCTGTGGGTTGTGGACATTCCTGCGTAAGGGGATGCGAGGGATGCGTAATGGTGGTTCAGTGGAAGGGAGAGGGATCACCAATGGGGGTCCTGTTGGTGTAGGGTTTGTCTCTGGAGAGATGGGAGTAGACTCAATGGGTGTTTGATACTGACGATTGCGGGTTTGCAGAAGGATTTCTTCCTCACTGGTGGGGAGAATTGTACGCTCTGCTGGATTGTTGGGGTTGTGGTATTGTCCCATATGAGGTGGGGGATGCTATGTGTCCTGTTGGGTGTTGATCACACCTTGATGTGGAATAGGATTTTGCAACACGGCGGGAGGGGTTTGTTGCACATATTGTTGTGGTGCCTGTTGAGGGGCAGTTTGTGCAGGAGAATGGGGAAGACTACCCGAGTCTTTCAACCGTTTGAAATCAGTGATCTGGGGGAAATGGTGAGTGTAATGATCGAAATCACCACAAAGAGAACAAGGGAATATGGTTTTAAAATTATTTATCCCTTGGCATTTGTTATTATTGCCCCCTTGGGGGTTTTGGTTCCCTTGGTTCTAGTTGCCCCCAGGTGGTTGGTGTTGTGGGGGTTGATTCCTGCCTTGACCGGGGTTGTTGTTATTCCAGTTCCATCCTTTCTTCTTGGAGTTGTTAGATGGATGGGTTGGGTTGGCTGTATTCAACTGTTCAAAATTTTCGTATTGTTGAGCAGCAGAAGGTTGAACAAAATTTACCCCCGCATGTGGATGTGGGGGAGCCATGGGTTGTGGAAGACAAGGAAATGGGAAGTATGGATTTTGTGGTGGTACCGATCCATAAGGTACATAGGAAGGCGTAGTGCTTTCACTAGTACTATAAGCTGATGTTGAGGGAGTACCACTGTTTGTGGAAATAGGTGGATGTATGGGAGGTGCCGGTGGTGGTCCACTGATGGGTGGGGGTATAGCAACAGGGTAAGGCTGTTGATAAGGTGGTGGGGGGTAATAAGGAGTGCCCCCATATGCTGGCGGGTATTGAGGTGTTCCATACATCGATGGTGGTTGGGGTTGTGGACCATGGTGTGTGGTGGTGCCTATTAGTTCGTCTGTTGAGTGAGACATCCCATGCTTGTCTTGGCCAAATGGCACAGGTTTTAGAAGATCAGGAAGTACTGTGTATAGGTACCCTGATTGTGCATAAATGAGGTCATACTGTTGGGCCTTACTGATGGCTTCCTCTTCAGATTGAGGGAAGGTGGAAGCAACATCCTTTCCAAGGAGAGAGACAAGTGATCTAAGAAACCAATCGAGACATTGTAGCTTGGTGGTTTCTGCTTTACACAAACTACGTCGCCGACACCACTCATGAATGTGATTAGCGATGTGTGTGGATGAGGTTTGTTTGAAGTTAGACAGTAGTTCTAGACCATTGTCATGGTGGATGGGTAATTGGAAGAAGGTCAAAAATGCTTTGGCCAATGACTCAAAGGTCGCATGGGACCCAGATTTTTCTTCGACATACCATTTGGCCGATGGGCCAGTGAGTGTGCGTTGAAATAATCGTAGTCTGATGGAATCATCCATAATGATATTGGAAGAGCACCATAGATGAAAGTTCATGACATGGTTGGCAGGGTCATCCCCTACCTTTCCTTCAAACTTTGGTATGTCTGAAGGGAGTTTTGTTGGCATTGTCGGCCATGTGGCGTCGTGCAATATAGGATCATTGGTGAGTTTAGTGAGATCCGGTATGTTGAGAGAGGCCAAATATGGCATCTGTAGTGGGGTGGGAGGATTATCTCTGGCCATAGTGTGTTGTGAACCTGACCCTTGATGGGGAATAGGTGGGTTGGTGCTCCCTCCTTGAGAGGAAGTGGGTCCCCCGCTTCCATGTAAAGGAGAGCGAGTGAACGGGTGACCTTGGGAAGTTGACCCAAGTAATGTAGAACCAAGAAAATATGATCCTAAGATATTATCACTCACAAGAGTGTGTGAAGGAGGTGTCGATGAGTGGGCAGGACCAGATACTCCCCTTAAGATAGGAGGGAGGTTGAGTAAGCGTCATGAACGACGGGGGTTCTGTGGTTCCCCTATGATGTCAGACTAAATATGTGAATGTGTGCAAAAAAGTGGTGAGAGAAAATATAGAAACCAGAGCCTTTGCGTTGGAATGTTCACATAATATATATGTCCAAATCAAACTGTAATCACATGTGCATCATACATAAAATGATAAAGAAGCATATATGTGGGTAAGTGGGTTTTGTCCACGTGGGGAAATAAAAAAGAAAGCAAATTCTCGTGTCCTAGAAGAGGTAGCGTCCTTCCTCTCAAATAGCACTAGACCTTCCAATAGTACTCAACAGTGGGGTTTGAAGTCATTGGAAGAGAAACTAGTGAAGGATTAAACAATTGTTTATAATGAGGGGTAGAGGGGGCATATCCCGAAAGAGCTGGCGATATTTCCCAATAGCCACACAAAATCCAATCAAGGTGCAATTGCAGCCCACAATTGCCACCTGGGTAGATATCCTAAAGTTGGTCACTAGGTACCTCGGTCAAAGTGCAGCATTTAGATTTTTGGCCTAATAAATGGGTCACGGGCTGGATCCCGTCCAAGAGGTGGGTGCCTCAAGGGGGGACGCACAGAACAACCAGACCTCAGCCTTCGACCCTTCACGGGTATCTCCCTACCTTATGGTGATTGGAACACTTGAATTGGAGGATTTTTAGTTCCCTATTTGACAACCTCTATGTTTTGACAATGTGAGAACCAGATAATGGGGAGTTATTAGGATTCCTATCCCCGAGATCCTACCTAGACTAAAAAATTTCTTTTGGCACCTCCTGTGGAGGAAAACTTAGTGAGTTTTCAGAAAGATTTTTAGATGTATTTGTTTTGGGAGGCTGGGGGTGCAAACCAACCTCGTTGAGTTAACAATGGGAGTGGATAGTCTCATCAAGAAAAGATGGGGTATTTTCAGAATCCCTTTGGAGGAAACTTACTTTGACCTCCACATTTCAAGAAGAAGATATGTGAGTGACAAGTGACTTTTGTGTGTGAGTGAAAGTGTGCCAATTTTTAGTGAATTAGATGTCACCTTGCTGCATGTGGACTTCACTTGGTCCTTACAAGAGTTTGATTACCTAATTAACTAAGTGCCTTTGGTACAACCTTGCGTAATTCAAAATCCCTAGGAAGCTAGCATGTGGACATGTGGGTCCGTTACTATCCTTTAACTCCCTATTGTGATGTAATCTAGCAAAATCTTGAAACTATCCTAGATTGAACATGTGGGCATGTATGGGCCCGTTACAAACCTTTAAACTTCCCTAGTGTTTTGATCTAAGAAAGAAAAATTTCAAACACTATATTATCTTTGTGACATGTGGGCATGTATGGGCCCATTACAATATTATGATGTGTTTGAAAAAGAAAACTAAGAGGGGTCCCAAAAAGGGTCGTTGACCTCTCCTAAAGGTTTTAAACTTTGTTAAGGGAGATGAAATTGTTTCACAATCTTTTTCTGATTCTCAAGGTCGCTTGAAGGCGCGAGAGAAGATCATACTAAGCGATTGTAATTCAGTTTCTAGTCCCAAATGTAAGTTAGATGTGATTAAAAATTATTACCACCTTATCTTGTAAGTCAAAACAAGCCATCCATGTGGAAAAAAGAAAAGAAGGGAAATTGATTTTAACCTCCTAAGTGCTTATGTGTGTTTGACTAACCCCTTTATATGATGAGGGGACTAAGTGTGGTGCAGTGTTTAGAGCATGCTTAACATCATTTTTAAGAAGGAAAATGGCCTTCCCCACATCCCAACAACTTACAATGTAAAATTTTTCTTAAATGCGCGGCCCCTAGTGCAGACAGAGGCGCATAGAGCACAAGTGCGCGAACAAAGATAGGTCTGAAAGTGCATGCGTGCAGAGAAGGAATGTTAGTTAAGCGCATTCACGCATGATGCACGTCTGTGGGGTAAAATACCTGCGCACCTGTGACAAACGACCGAGAAAGAAACTCAGGATGGATTTCTCTCAATTCTCCCTTGAATTGGATTGTTGACAGGTCGACCTAGGCCAGTTTATGCACCTGCAAGTTAATCAAACTAAAAGAAGAGAAAAATAAACCCAAATAAGGTAGGAATTGATACCTGGTCCCCAGTATGGTCGCCAATCTGTTTGCACCCTTTTTGTCACCTTGGTGAGCAAATAAGAGGTGCTTGCATGCCCAGTTGGGTCTTGTTGGGTAGGACAGCTGTAGAGGAAAGAGTTAGAGAAAGAAAAACAAAACTATAAACAAGAATTAAACTAATAAAAAATAAAATCATAAGTATAGGGACATAGAGATAACAAAACAAAAAGACCAATATCACCAATGTTTTTAGACTGATCTATTGATGAAATCAAAGCACCAAGAAGAAAGGGGACTATGAGTCCCTTCTTCCTCCAAGGGAAGGCTCTTGGACCCTCACAAGCTTGCTCTCCTTACAACAAGAAAAATGAAAATGATGATGAAAGAACTCCTTTGAAAACCCACTCAATGGAGAGGTGGATTGCTCAATGAAATGGTGCCAATGTGTTCTTGCCGGGGATGGAGTCCTTAAAACAATATAGGCAGCATAAAATTACATGAAATTCTTTGAGAAAATGAGGTGTCTTCATGGATTTTTATAGCATTGCATTGGATTATTGTGTAACTCCTTTGTAGTGTGAAGAGAGGCTATTTAGGGAATTATTAGTTCTTTGACTAGCCCACCATAAGGATCCAACCCAGATTTGGAAGTCAAATCAGCTTGGGAGCTGAACCAGAAGTGGTTGGGAGTCCGACCACATTCATAAATGCGTCGTTTAGCAGGTGCGCGGCTTTTTGTGCTAACAACCGTGCATCGTGCGCGTATGCGTGCATTATACGTTTCTGTTCCACACACGTGCGCGCACCCAACTTCTGTAAAGCGCTCTTCAATTTTTCACTACTTTGTATAGTTTTTGACCTTTTTAGAATGTTGTGAGATAAATTTAGGGCCATGAATGACTTCATTACTGTTTGACGATGCTGAGTTCTTATCGCCCTATGCGGACGAAATTTTAGTGATAAAAGCTACTATTTTAGGAGTTTGATTTTGAAGTGGTGGTTAAACTTGTTGGAAACACCTACCACACTTAGAGGGGGGGGGGTGAATGAGTGTGGGGATCTTTTTCCCAAAACTTCCCTCTTACACAAAAAATCCTTAGTTAACATTCAACATTTTCTCATTACTCATTGTTGTCATTTATAATCAGTTAGATGTGAATACATATCAACAACATATATTAGCAACATATCATCAACAAATCATCTCCACAAGGAACATAAAGAACACAACATGTATGTACAATTTTTCTTTTTATTATGGACTTCAATCCGAGGTTTTTTCAGCAACAACTGAATAGAGTACAACTGTACAAGAGAACCAACTCTATATGCAAGACTCAGATTACATTCTCAACACCAACTGAGATGATGCAACAATCCTCAACAGATATCAATCTGTCAACATAAACAAGTGCATCAACCATGCACCAACCTGTGCCAAACAACCTGTAATCAACCTATACCATAAACAAGTGCATCCAACCATGTACCAAGTATATAAAAATCATGTCTCAAATACTCATCAAAAATGACTCATCAATATGTACCAACATCATCAACTATACACCTCATGTATGTGCCAACTCATCAACTGCTTGTCTCAACCATGACTAGTTTTGGATTAGTCAACAACCCCAACTTGAAATAATCATAACTTTGTACCTATAATGAATAAAGATCTGAAACTGATACACAATTTTCTTCAGTTTGTTTTATGAAATTCCTCTAGGTGGAACTACTTGGAACCTCTCATAAAAGGCGTTATAGCAAAAATGGCATACCTTGCTGAATTCTGGCTTATTCTAGAGAGCGCCCTTGTAGAGTGTGCCCCACATGGAATATTTGTTTAAATGATTTGAAAATATTACACGACATACTATATACTTCACCCTAACCAACACATTTGGGTTCATTGAATTTGGATCTTTTATGAAGAATTTATGACATTTTTACCCGAAACACCTGTTTTTGACTAGTTTCAGGACTAGCAACAAACCCTATTTTCCACGGAGTGTAACTCCCAAAATACAACGACCCACAAGCTGAATTTTTTACCACAGCTACTTGGGTATGTTTTCACAATGGAATAGAAATTTCATGGTCTGAATCATTATAGTAAAAAAGTTATAGTGAAGATGGTAAGATGACCTATAAATAACATACCTTAGAAAGCATCATCAAAAGAATTTATCCTCCCTTCAATTCTGGCCCCTTTTTCTTCAGCTTTCTTTTGCAATTCGGCTTAGATATCCTTGGTTATCTCAGTCACCTATATATATTCAATATTCTCAAGTGTTCCGCACAAAAAATGCTCAAGAAACTCTCACAAGAAGCTCTCCATCAATACTCCAAAGGATATTGTCACAATAAGCTCTCCATTGATCCACAAAAAGGATGATCTACAAGAGACCATTGCTATCTTATTTATACTTTCATTCTCTAGGTCACCTAACCCATTTTTAGGTCACTTAACCCATTTCTAGGTCACTTAACCTATTTTCCTTATTTTAGGGTTAACCACTTTCCATAAATAAAAATTTCTCCAATATTTTATCATTTAAATATTCCTTCTTGATTTTCTCATCTTACATTATCATTTCTTGATTTTTTTCACTTCTCTTTATTATTTAAATAATTCACCTTGACTTTGTCACCTTACTTTATCATTTAAATAATGATTTCTTCTTTTAGGTCACTTAACCCATTTCTAGGTCACTTGGTCGACTTTCCTTATTTTTAGGGTTAACCACTTTCCATAAATATTCCTTCTTGATTTTGTCACCTTACTTTATCATTTCTTGATTTTGGCACCTTACTTTATCATTTCTTGATTTTGTCACTTCTCTTTATTATTTAAATAATCCAACTTGACTTTGTCACTTTACTTTATCATTTAAATAATTATTTTGATCCAGATGGATATCGGTGGCCACCCATCTTTTCCAACTAGCTCAAAACAATTTTCGGACAATTTTGGCAATTTACTATTTTTAGCAGTTTTAGCTTCTGGGACCATTTTGAGGGCCTAAATGAAGGTTTTTCGGGATCAATCTTCTTAATGATAGCCAAAGGCATGACTGCACCCCCAAAATGAATCTCCTCTATGATACCTTTCCAACGGGCTATCACACGCCTAAAACGGAGATCGTATGCAAAAGTTACGGCCCCGGGAAGTTGATGTACTAACTCACCCAAACGGGGCCCACATGACTTTTGGCGCTTCATCTCCTACGGTTAGGTTTTTGGACGTCTAGGGTTTTGGGAATTCTTTCTTATTGTAAAAAGGCCTTGATAGCCTCATTGTAACATTCTTCTTGCGAATGCGCACTGCCGTCACATCTGTTCTCAGAGATAAGCCGCCACCATTCCAACAAGCTTGTTTCCGCTGCATTTTACAGTTTCAGCTTATTTCATTATTGAATAGAAAACTAGTTTGACTATATCTCTGTTATTTTGTGTTAAGCACCTGTTAATAATCTGTATTCATTTCTTTCTGCTCATAAAATCCGGATCAATGGTATTAGAGCGTTCTGCTCCTTGTTGTCTTAATGCATGTCCCCAACGAGGTCGGAGTACAAAGAGTTGGGTCTCGAGCTTGTTTCTCTTGAGGAAAGAAGCCCTCACATGCCCAATCGACCTCCCATGGTAGGAGAAAAGAAACATGATGGGACAGGAGATCCTTTCAAACTGTTGATTGAGGAAGCCCTCACGCAACATAGGAACGAGATGATGGATAGTTTCGCACAAATCTTTCAGCGGCTACCAATAGGCGACGCATCTTCTTCGAACGGAGGCGCCACCCCCTTCAAGGTACAAATAAACCTCGATATTCCTATATTTGAAGGTCAGATAGACGCAGATGATGTAGAAAAGTGGTTGAATATACTAGAAAGGTATTTTTTTGTTCATAACTTTTTGAATAAAGAAAAGATTACTTTTTCACTCCTCAAAGTCGTTCCCCATGTCAAATATTGGTGGGAAACTTTCTGTGAGAAAAAGGAAACAGAGGAAACCTCATTATTTTCAGTCACAACCACCTGGGAATTCTTCAGGGATGCTATTAAGGAACAATACTACCCTGTCAGAAGTTATGACAACCTGTATACCAAATGGACCACAATGTGGCAAGAAAGAGACCAAGCAGTGCCAGATTTCACAAATATCTTCCATACCCTACGCACCAAGTTGGGTATCAAATATTCAGAGTGACATATGGTGCTCAAGTATCACAGTGTTCTGCATAGATACATCCAGCCCAAGATGGAATTTCTGGACATCTCATCCTTGGGCGTGGCCTACTAATATGTCGTCAAAATCGAGCAGAAGCTCAAACAAAAGAAGCGACAATTTGGGCCTAGGAACCCCTCACAACAAAATCTAGAAAAGGGTGGCCCCAACCCACCGAACAAAGGATAGAGAAAATATGGGAAGTATTAGGACAACCAGTCCAAGATGCAAGCAAAGAAGGACATTGGAAACAAAAATAAAGATAACGGGAAGTGGTGCGACTTCCATAAGAGCCCTTGGCATAACACTGCTGACTTCCACTCAAAGTAGTCGGTGATCGTTGAAGTGAAAGCCTTTGAATTAGGTGCAGATTAGGACTTTGAGCCAGAACCAGAAAGGGAAAGACGAATCATTGATACGAAACCCAGTGCCACCGTTGCTACCACCAAGCTCTAGCCTAGTGAACCAAACGAGCCAAAAGAAGGAGAGCTCCTCTTCCATTCACAGATGTGGGTAAAAGGCACCCCGCTGCACTTCATCATTGATAAAGATAGCGAGAAGAACCTCATCTCAGCAGAGGTCGTCAAGCAGCTAGCCTTGCCAACAATGCCACACCCACAACCGTACACCATTGGATGGCTCCACCAAGGAAGTGATCTCTGCGTCATCCAACAGTGTCGACTGTTGTACAACATCAATCCCTTAAAAGACGAGGTATTGTGTGATGTTGCTCTTCTCCAAGTTTGTGATGTTCTTTTGGGCCAACCTTATTTATGGAAACTTCATGTTGTATATGAGTCTAGGCCTCGTGGTGTTATTATTACTTTGAATAGGAAATTGTGCAGGATACCCGAGGCAGTCCCACCTAGTGCTATTTCCTTGATCTCTGCTAAGAAATGCAGGAAGGTCATCTCTCAGACGGGGAATTTTGTCTTCTTTGTGATTCGCTCTCAGAATAAGAGAAAGATCACAACCACATCTAGGGTCTCTGCGACCGACCTCTCCACATAGTAGAAGAAAGTAGATAAGGTCATGGAAGAATACTTAGATATCTTCTCCTCACCTACAGGGGTACCTTTGCACTGCCACGTCAAGCACCCCATCGATCTGATCCCCGAAGCACTGCTACCCAATGGGCCAGTCTATCATCGCTCTTTGTTAGAGAATGAGGAGATCAAGCGATAGATCCAGAAACTTCTCCACAAGGGGCACATCTTCCCCAACTCATCACCTTGCAGCAGCCCAATTGTGCTGGTACAGAAGAAATATGGGACCTGGCGACTCTGTATTGATTACCGGGCTCTGAATAAAATCATTGTCAGAAACCGATACCCAATTTCCCGATTCGTTGACCTCCTTGATCAACTCACTAGGGCCAAATACTTTAGTAATATTGATCTGAAGTCTGGCTACCACCAGGTCCTGATAGAATAGACAGATGTATGGAAGACTGCCTTGAATTCAAAGGAAGGCCTTTTTTTATCATTGTTCATGCCCTTTGGTTTGACAAATTCTCCAGCCACTTTCATGAGCATGATGGACGATATCCTATGACCATTCACCAATAATTTTGTAGTGGTGTATCTGGATGACATTCTAATTTACACCAAGACTTGGGCCGAACACTTGTAGCATATTCAACAGGTTCTGCACACCCTGCGATAGCACAAGCTATACACCAACTTGGAAAAATGCTCCTTCAGCATGGACAAGGTCCATTACCTGGGCTACACCATTGATCAACATGGCATACATGTGGATCCATCCAAGATCCAAGTCATCTGTGACTAGCCAGCCCCAACAACACTCACTAAGCTTCAGAGCTTCTTGGGCCTTGGCCATTTCTATCGTAGGTTCGTGTTGGGTTTCTCCCATATTGCATGGGCCCTCAGCCAAATAAACAGGGATGGTGGTAAGGAGAAATTTGCATGGGGCCAGTCCCAACAACAAGCGTTCGATGGTTTGAAGCAATGATTGTGATCAACCCCAGTACTTTCACTACCATACCTGCAACATCCTTTTGAGATCGAGACAGATGCTTCAAACTATGTTGTGGGCATCGTTCTCACTCAGCACGATCAACCCGTGGCCTATTATAGTGAGACACTGTCAGATACTGTCCATAAGTACCCTACTTACAACAACGAAATGTACTCCATTGTGAAAGAATGCCGCCAGTGGAGACATTACATTTTTGGGAAGGAGACAATCATCCACACTGATCATAAGCCACTATAGTTCATGAAGACATAGGGAAAATTGCAGAATGACTGCCATCAAAAGTGGTCCACATACTTGTAGCAATTCCACCTCGACATCAAGTATAAAATAGGAAGCACCAATCGCGTCACTGATTTCCTCAGCAGACTGCCAGTCGCAGTACTCACCATGGTGCTAGCTTCTTGCGACCATGAGACATCTGGATGGCCCCAACTATATGAGATAGACCCTGACTTCGCCACCACCTACCAAATGTTGGGTGCAAATGCAGTTGTTGATAATTTCCATCTTCAGGATGGGTTGTTGTGTTGTCTGGTTCATATCTATGTTCCATCAGGTGAGCGAGCGAAGATGATATGGGAATCCCACTACAGTCAGGTGGCATGACACTTCGGCATTGAAAAGACAGTGGCGATGCTACAAAAACATTTCTACTGGTTGAAACTTCGACAGGAGGTCAACAAGTATATCAAGTTCTGCATTGCCTGCACTATGTCCAAACCGACCACTAAGAAACAAGGCCTGTACGCCCCTCTTCCTACTCTTGACAGGCCATGGGAATCCATCTCAATGGACTACATGTCAGGCCTCTCGTCCACCAAGCGGGGAAATGACTGTGTTTTTGTGGTTGTTGATCGCTTTTCTAAGATGGTGATTCTGGTTGCCTGCAAGAAGAGCATCAAAGCAAAGGCCACTGCCAAGCTCTTCTTTGAATGAGTCTGGGTACATTTTGGAATCCCACAAACCATTATCTCAGATTGGGATATTTGATTTCTCAGCAAGTTCTGGTCGAGCCTCTAGACACTGCTGGACACCAAGCTTACCAAATCCACGACCTTCCTCCCCCAGACAGATGGCCAAACTGAGGTTGTAAATTGAATGATTGTGCATATCCTTCGCATGTATAATTAAAATCACCCTTGCACATGGGATGAGAGCCTTCCCTATGTCCAACATAACTACAATCGAGCCCTGCATAGCTCAACCGGCCATAGCCCCTTTCAAGTGGGGTTGGGATTCCAACCATTGGGACCCATAGATGTTGCACTTCCCCTTGCGATCACCTCGACCAACTCATCTCTTGCTCCAACTGAACCTGACAAAGCCACCTAGTTCATTGAGAGGATCCAACAGATCCACCAACAGGTTCAGGATATCCTACAGAAGTCAAATGACAAGTACAAACAACGCCATGATCAACATCGGGTGCCACATAAGTTTCAGGTGGGCGACAAAGTTTGGTTGCACTTGCAGAAAGAATGCCTTACAGGACCCCATCAGAAGATTCACCCACTCCGTTATGGGTAATAAAATATGACCAAGGCCATGGGGGATAATTATTTTGACCTCAACATTCCTCCTTTCCTTGGTCTGCACCCAGTGTTCAACGTGGATCTCCTTTGCCCTTATTTCCCACCATTATTGGACACCTCAGAAGTAGCAGAACAATTGACACCAACAGAGATCAACCTCAACTGCCTACAATAGGCATCCAATGATCATATTGTGGACATACAAATCAAGGGCACTCGACAACAAAGGATCCAACTTTATCGAGTCGTCAAAGCAGGGCAGACCCTGCACCAAGGCAAGAGGCTCACCCGGGGACAAATTCAGTAGAAATTTCCTCATCTGATGGGGGACCTCAACGCAATAGAGACCATTGCTTCCTAAGGAGGGAGGATTTATCTATATGGATATCGGTGGCCACCCACCTTTTCCAACTGGCTCAAAATAGTTTTCTGACAATTTTGGCAATTTACTATTTTTAGCAGTTTTAACTTCTGGGGCCATTTTGAGGGCCTAAATGAAGGTTTTTCAGGATCGAACTCGTTAATGATAGTTGAAGGTATGATTGAGCCCCTGAAATGAATCCCTTTGAAGATACCTTTCCAACGGGCTATCACACACCTAAAACAGAGATCGTATGCAAAAGTTACGACCCCGGGAAGTTGATGTACTAACTTACCCAAACGGGGCCCACATGACTTTTGGCGCTTCATCTACTACTGTTAGGTTTTTGGATGTCTAGGGTTTTTCACATTCTTTATTATTGTAAAAAGGCCTTGAGAGCCTCATTGTAACCTTATTCTTGTGAATGTGCTCTGTCGTCACATCTCTTCTCAGAGATAAGCTGCCACCATTCCAGCAAGCTTGTTTCCGTTGCATTTTACAGTTTCATCTTATTTCGTTATTGAATAGAAAACTAGTTTTACTGTACTCTTTGTTATTTTGTGTTAATAACTTGTTAATAATTTATATTCATTTTGTTTTGCTCATAAAATCCGGATCAGATTTATTCTTTTAGATCACTTTGACTTCTTTGACCTTAGGGGCTTCAAGCTTTCATGTGGGGGTGCTTCATCTTCGTAAGGCCATAACGCTCAAACTATGAGGAGTTATGTGCCATTCCACATACCACCAGAAATGGCATGACAATAACTATCCATCTAGGATAGTTTCACCAATAATTTCCTTGATTTTCATCTCATTATTCCACATACAAGCATGGGTCATCCAACCATCCTTCTAGGATAACTCAATCCGTAAAGCATCTTCCCATGAGGGCTTTCACCATAAGGGGACCACTTTGGAGTTCATCCATTTGTGCACCTTATCAATCGTGATAATAAAATAATTAGAGCAAGGGTCCTCCAACCATTCTTCTAGGATAAATCAATCTGCAAAGCGTCTTCCCGTGAGGGCTTTCTGTAATGTCCCCACTTTGGGACATCATCACAGGGCAGAGACTTATGATGACCAGAGTAGCCAGATGGATGTTATAGAGAGTACAGGGGTATTTGAGAGGAATTTTTGGGTCCAGTTGGCATTTATCATCATATTCCATCATTATGAGCCATT
>JZKD02S1674325.1:1487502-1502242 GCA_000966675.3 Picea glauca | reverse complement strand
ATTACTCATTGTTTTCATTTATAATTAGTTATATGTGAATACATATCAGCAACATATCATCAACAAATCATCTCCACAAGGAACACAAAGAACACAAGATGTATGTACAATTTTTACTTTTATTATGGACTTCAATCCAGGGTTTTTCAGCAACAACTGAATAGAGTACAACTCTACAAGAGAACCAGCTCTATATTCAAGACTCAACTTACATTCTCAGGACCAATTGAGATGATACAACAATCCTCAACAGATATCAATCTGTCAACATAAACAAGTGCATCAACCATGCACCAACCTATGCCAAACAACCTGTAATCAACCCGTACCATAAACAAGTGCATCCAACCATGTACCAAGTATATACCAATCATGTGTCAAATACTCATAAAAAATGACTCATCAATATTTACCAACAACATCAACTATACACCTTATGTATGTGCCAACTCATCAACTGCTTGTCTCAACCATGACTAGTTTTGGATTAGTCAACAACCCCAACTTGAAATAATCATAAATTTGTACCTGTAATGAATAAATATATAAAACTGATACACAATTTTCTTCAATTTGTTTTATGAAATTAATCCAAATGGCACTAATTGGAACCTCTCATAAAAGGCATTATAGAAAAAATTCCATACCTTTCTGAATTTTGGCTTATTCTAGAGAGCGACCTTGTAGAGCGTACCCCACACAGAATTTTTGTTTAACTGATGTGAAACTGTTACAAAGAATACTATAGACTATACCCTAACCAACACATTTGGTTTCACTAAATTTGGATCTGTTATGAATAAGTTATGACATTTTTACCCGAAACACCTGTTTTTTACTTGTTTTAGGACTAGCCACAAACCCTATTTTCCATGGAGTGTAACTCCCAAAATACAATGACCCACAAGTTAAATTTTTTACCACATATACTTGGGTATGTTTTCTCAATTTCATAGCAATTTCACAGTCTGAATCATTATATAAAAACAGTTATAGCAAAAATGGTGAGATGGCATGTAAATAACATACCTTAGAAAGCATCATCAAAAGAATTTATCCTCCCTTCAATTCCGACCCTCTTTTCTTCACCTTCCTTATGAAATAGAGATTATATATCCTTTTTTACCTCAGTCACCTATAGATATTCAATATGCTCAAGTGTTCCACACCAAAAATGCTCAAGAATTTCTCACAAGAAGCTCTCCATCAATACTCCAAAAGACATTCTCACAAGAAGCTCTCCATTGATCCACAAAAAGGATGATCTAGAAGAGACCATTGCTATCTTATTTATACTTTCATCCTCTAGGTCACTTAACCCATTTTTAGGTCACTTAACCTATTTTCCTTATTTTAGGGTTAACCACTTTCCATAAATATAAATTTCTCCATTATTTTATCAATTAAATATTCTTTCTTGATTTTCTCATCTTACTTTATCATTTATTGATTTTTTTCACTTCTCTTTATTATTTAAATAATCCACCTTGATTTTTTCACCTTACTTTAGCATTTAAATAATGATTTCTTCTTTTAGGTCACTTAACCCATTTCTAGGTCACTTGGCCGACTTTCCTTATTTTTAGGGTTAACCACTTTCCACAAATATTCCTTCTTGATTTTCTCACCTTACTTTATCATTTCTTGATTTTGTCACTTCTCTTTATTATTTAAATAATCCACCTTGACTTTGTCACTTTACTTTATCATTTAAATAATGATTTCTTCTTTTAGGTCACTTTTACTTCTTTGACCTTGGGGGCTTCAAGCCTTCATGTGGGGGTCCTTCATCTTCGTAAGGCCATAAATCTCAAACCATGAAGAGTTATTTGACATTCCACATACCACCGGAATTGGCATGAACAACACTATCCATCTAGGATAGTTTCACCAATAATTTCCTTGATATTCATCTCATTATTCCACATACAAGCATGGGTCCTCCAACCATTCTTCTAAGATAACTCAATACATAAAGTGTCTTCCCATGAACGCTTTCACCATAAGGGGACCACTTTGGAGTTCATCCATTTGTGCATCTTATCAATCATGATAATAAAATAATGAGACCAAGGGTCCTCCAACCATTATTCTAGGATAACTCAATCCACAAAGCATCTTCCTATGAGGGCTTTCACCATAAGGGGACCACTTTGAAGTTCATCCATTTGTGCAGCTTATCAATCATGATAAAACAATAATGAGTCATCTATACATTTTTCCAACAATGCATCATATACCAATGAAACCACAATGATCCATCTTCATCATGTATCAATGACAACACATTCATTCATCTTCATCATATCAATGACAACTCGTTGATCCATCTTCATCTATGCAATCGCATCAAGAAAAATACATATTATATTACATCAATCATCAATCAATCAATCCTTTGACATCAATCAATCACTTGACATCAATCAATGACATCAATCAATCAAATTGTTGGCATCAATGACAACATGATCCAACAAAACGAGGTAAATAAAATGTGGTACCTAATCACCTCTCGAAAATCCACAATTGGAACAATGTTGGGATAGCTCATAAAGTGTTGAATGTAGATATCTTTTGCATGGAAGTAGTTCTTGAATTCTTCACTAATATTTCCAACTTCAAATATAAATCTACATGAACTAGAAGAATATGGTGATAGTAAAGATTGATGGATCATAATTAAGGATACAAATTATTATTTAGTCATACAATACTTGCACACATTAGAAATGAATGGGATTCTTGACTACTATGTGTTGGATCATGAATGATAGGTGGTGCTCTAGGAATCCCATGATGGACATAGAAACACACATTTTAGTGAGAAGACATAACTATCACAACATACATTACAATGAGACATGTTGGATGCAAGTATCATTCAATTCAACGCTAGAGTGCACTCTCCACTCCATTATTCATATTATTATCTTCATTAACTCCTATCAGTACATATTCTCCCTTTATCTTCTATCATTTGTTTACTTAGGGTTCATATGTGTGTGTGGTTAAGATGTTTGACTAAAAGTCTATTATAGTTGTATTCGTCAATGTAAGAATACAAAAAAAGGTTTTTCCCACAATCTATGATTCATACTTTGTTAAAATAATTGATGCTTGTCTACCAAAAATGCAATTCTATCCTTTCATGAGGATTGTGAACTTTTACTAGTATAAAGCCTACTTTAAAAAACATGTCAAAACCCTTACCTTATCATTGTCCTTTCACCAGATCCATTAGCCCACACAACTTGATAAGAGTTGTCCATGAGATGCATTTCCATCACCAAGACCTACATGAATCATAAAAGAAAAGTTCTTTATATGAGTAAATAATATATAAGAAAATAAACATGCATTTGGTTATGTAAAATACTCTAGAAAAAACTTAAGTGGTCTCATACCTTAATGAGCTTCTCTTTGTTTCAATAATAGGTTATTCTCTACTCAACAGGGCCAACCACGTGAAGGTGGAAGCTCATATGGACCCTCCCCCCCCTCACTTCGCTCTCAATTCCCGATACCCAACAAATAATTTTGTTTATATAGAAAACATATAGACATTCATTCATAACTAGGATATTCATCAAAACATATGAACATATACACATTGGAGCAAATGAACATATAAACATTGATAAACATCCAAATACAAGTCATGAATTTATACATTTAATTTTTCTTTGATTTATGTTTTTTTACATTCATAAAATTGACAATTGGGGTATCATAATCATCCAAGGACATTGTATTTCGTGTGCCCTGTCCTTCTATGGTTTGTGTTTCCATGCGCTCGTGTACCATACTTCTGGTACATCGCTGAGAAGGGCATCAAGGCATCTGTGCAGGGTCATGAACTGCAATAACGAAAATGATCATATCGATATGTTGAAATATAATTGAAATAACTAATTCATTATTGTGATTAACATTACACTATTTCTCTTTACCTGTCTGTGTAGCTATGAAAGTTGGTGCATTAATTTCTTGTCCACTTGGTTCATCTCGCAATTCACCCTCATGAGCTACATGCTCTTCAATTTTGAGAAGATAATATATAAGTATAAGTCAGGAAATAAATATCTACAATCACAGTAAATATTTCTAATTCTGAAGCATACATACCAGAATGGGTACTCTTCTCCCCACTATCATTGGACATGTGCACCCTTGTATGACGTGGTGTCTTCTGAATACCGCTACATTCACTGCTGTGGTAGCACTATTTCTTGAAAACAAACATAAATACTTAGTTAAGGGTGATATAATAAAATATGAATAGACTTTACAAGAATGCTAATGCAGTTTCCTTATTCATTTTATTTCCCTGCATGGCTGGGGAGATTGGAGTCTAGCCCAGGATTTTTCTATATTCATTCACACTTTTAAAACCGTGCTTGTAACCAAGATTTAGGTCCTCCTCGGTGGCAGCAGTGTCGAACACATTTAACTGCAATGCATAACACCATTAAACATACCAATAACAAAAACATATATTTGTTCGCTACTGTTAAATAAATATTAACCACAGTTAATCATTTAAATCTTATGATTTGGGCTTTTAGATTTCCATAGCCACCCTGGCCTAGTTTATGTTGCTCGTGCTTTTCCAATCTATCTTTGGTTGCTTTGGAGTTGTCTAGTAGCCTACATATGGAATTTTTGAAAAACATTAGATATCAGAATTGTTACTTAAAACATGAAATAAAAACATAAATGATCATATTTTACTAATAATATGACATGAGTTGTACCTTTCTTGACCAACGCGTGGATGTCTTCCTTGTTTTTTAAACAAGTTATCATTTGCATCCTCTATCAGGGCCTTCCACTCTTTCTTAGGAACCATGGGAGGGCGCTCATGGTTGAGGTATAATTGCAATTTCTCTCTATAATGGGCCCTGATATATTTTAAATTCTCGCTGACTAACTTTGTAACCACTTTCTTGTTGAAAGTGTTGTCGAACAAGTTTACCATGTGGTCTATTAAATAATCTTTCTTTTTGCTATCTTAGTCATTCCACTGTGTGTGAATGGTGGGGCCAAACAACTCCAATGCTTTGTCATTTAAGTTTCTATAGAAAACATTTTTCCTGCAGAAACGTGTTATCCATTAATTTATAATAATCTCAACAAATGTCCATTTCAATTTCATGAAAAAAATGAATCAATTAATTAACAATTACCTACAATCTTCTAAATCTTGATCAGAACAAATGTGTCATCCACCAGAAAGGTGAGATCTAGTGATCCGGTGATTTTAATTCATTATGCTCCATGTATAATAGTTTCCTCTCCATCTACAGTACGTTCCTCTTTGGAGTCATGTGGAGTCCCAGGCTTCGACTCATCATGCTCCGGCGTGTCATGCCGGTCAAAATCATTGCACTCATCAATGGATTCGAGGGGAACCTCGGGAGGCTAAAAAAGCCTCACTTGCACTCTGCTATGTCGACATTTGTTTTGCATTGGATCATCACTGCTACCTATAACAGGTGCAGGATCAACAGGTTCCTTACGCACGGGGTTTAAAAACTCCTACAAATGGAAAACTTTACTTTATAGGATCATATAGAAAATATAAAACAAAAAAACGGATATGAAATTGTCATAGCTAATAAAAATATGTGAAGATGCCACTTACCCCAAAATTAGTTATTGTATTTTGTAGCTCTACAATTCCTTCCCTGTCCTCCTGTGTCAGGGGTCTTTTGCTAAGAAAACCTTGATATTCTATGTTAGCCTTCTTCAAGGCCTTCGTTATAGTTATCATTGGGCCAGTGGAATAAAATATTTCATCCTCATCAATATCCTTAGTGGGAGCCTTCCCACGTTAACCATGCTACAATACATTGATGAATAAAATCAATGAGAATAACTTTAACATTTGAGAAATTTAGTTATTGTAGTCATAAGTTATTACTATATTTAACATTTACCTATTGAGGCACAATAGGTGCCTTTCCACGGTCACCCTGGACAGATGTAGAGGGTGATTTTCAGACACAGTCACCCTGGACAGAAGTTGACACTATAAATCAATCAACAAAAGTTATGAAATTCACCTGTAACATTTAAAAAATGA
Organism: Picea glauca; assembly: GCA_000966675.3. Taxonomy (NCBI): domain Eukaryota; kingdom Viridiplantae; phylum Streptophyta; class Pinopsida; order Pinales; family Pinaceae; genus Picea; species Picea glauca. The sequence goes on along the minus strand of JZKD02S1674325.1, from coordinate 1,496,154 downwards.
AATATTGGAGTAATATTAGAAGCAAAATAATGAAATTTCAGAAATTTAGTTGTTGTGGTCATAAGTTGTTATTGTATTTAACATTTACCTGCTAAGGCACAACGAGTTCCTTTCCATGGTCACCCTGGACAGATGTAGCGGGTGATTTTCTGCCATGGTCACCCTGGACAGAAGTTGACACAATAAATCAATCAAAAAAAGTTATGAAATTCACCTATAACAATAAAAAAATGAAATATTGCAGTAATATCAGAAAAAAAATAATGAAATTTCAGAAATTTAGTTGTTGTAGTCATAAGTTGTTACTGTATTTAACATTTACCTGCTGAGGCACAGTGGGTGCCTTTCCATGGTCACCTTGGATAGATGTATTAGGTGATTTTCTGCCATGGTCACCCTGGAAAAAAGTTGACACAATAAATCAATCAACAAAAGTTATGAAATTCACCTGTAACATTAAAAAAATGAAATATTGCAGTAATATCAGAAAAAAAGTAATGAAATTTCAGAAATTTAGTTGTTGTAGTCATAAGTTGTTACTATATTTAACATTTACCTATTGAGTCACAGTGGGTTCCTTTCCACGGTCAACCTGAACAGATGTAGCCTGTGATATCTCACGGTCACCCTGGATAGATGTTGACACAATAAATGAATCAACAAGAGTTATGAAAGTATTTGTAACATTAAAAAAATGAAATATTGCAGTAATTTCAGAAAATAAATATTGAAAAATGAAATATATGCAGTAAAAAATTGAAATATTGCAGCGATAAATTGTAACAATGATTGATCAAAGGTTGAGTTGAATGGTATGTAATATATTTACCCCCATAGCCGCACCCCCTCCATCTATTCGATTTAAGTTGTAATCGATCAACAACTCTTCACCCGGAACTATTATTTTTGTTGCACATACAAATATACGATTTCCTTCGCATCCCTCAAATATGCAATTCAGTTTCTTAGTTGTTTCCACTAGTCGTGTACTATTTATAAAGCCCACAATGTTTCCAGTAGCTTTTGGCCTTCCATCAATATACATAGTTGCCCCTTTATTTTGATTGTTATCTACTAGTTGTATATAATTTACAACAACTCTGTATCTCCGCATACTTCGCGTATATCGAACCAACATCAACCAGTGATTGTATTTGTATAATGGTCCGACATACTCCATCAATTCAGTTACAATTCCATAGTCGACCTTTATGCCATCCATGGAAAATAACCCCAATCCATGTAAGGATGAAGGAGCAATGCGATATGTCCTCCCACTGATGAAGAAATCTATGTCCACTTCAGGTAGCTCCTTAGGTTCCCATTGTTGCACTAGATGTCTATACATCAAGGGAAACTCAATTTCACCTATGCTCTCAGCATCATAATTACATGACCCTCCGTTGGCAATAAAAAACTGCATGCATATACAAAATATTTTCCTTACCTTTTCAGATCTAGTTGATCTAGGATTTTGCGACTTCCAAAAAAAAACAAACATCAATACATATCAATTCCCGAAATGCGAAAGGAAAATGAATGGGGTACAACACTTCGGGGTTTCGGGGTTTCGCGACTTCAAAAGTCAAACAACAATGCATAACATCTCCTGAAATGCAAAAAGGAAAGGTGGACTAAAGTCTTTCTATTGAAAAATTTAAGGGAACCATATGCAAAGGAAAGAATACTTTACTTCTACTACACTATTTTTATCACTCCTTGATCTTTATCCTTTACTGGTGCTCTTGGTTTTGGCAATTATAAAATACCGAACACAAAACATGAAAAGGCGTGAGGACTTGTAGATCCAGTACTTCGGCTTTTCGGGGTTTGGGATCCCGTGTTTTCAAAAGCCAAACCTCTACACACCAGAACTCCCGAATTGCGAAAAGTGAAAAGAGGAAAGGTGGGACCCACCCTTCGAGATTTCGGGGTTCGGGATTTCATGAGTTCCGGTATCCAAACATCAACTTAATCAAACTTCCAAAATGTGAAAGAAGGAAGAGGTGGAACCCGCATTTCAGGTTTTCGGGGGTTGGAACTTCGCGAGTTCCGTTGTACATGCATCGACATAGATGAACTACCGAAATGCGAAAAGGAAGAGGTGAAACCCGCATTTCGGGTTTTCGGGGTTCGGGGTTTTGCGAATCCAAATGCCCCAAACCTCACCTACAATGACTCCCGAAAATGCGGAAAAGGGAAAGTTGGACTAATACTTCAGTCTTCGCAATTCGTCATAGACTTTAACTCTAGAAGGGATGGGCCATTTTTAAGCAAATGGGGAAGCATAAAATCTTTTGATAGGCATCAATTTCTCGGGATTATTCAACATGTGATAAAATAAATGGATTTTCCAGATTTCTTTAACCTCCCAAATTCAGTCAGTTTATACACATCTAGAATTTTGTTTGCATGTTGTGAATGCATGTGAAAGATTCATACAAACAAGGAAATCGTATGTGTAACTGAATATATGAGTGTCCCCGAGACCATAAGGTTCTTGCTATTTCATATTTCTCTTCAATTTTAAATATAAGAAACAGGAAGCTCTTTAAAGGGTAAGATTGTGCGGAAAATTAATTATAGTGATGCATCTACACATTTCCTTTCAGCCCAAATTTACTCAATCCCGATTTACTCAGATTAGATCTGTTTAATACTTAAGACACATAAATAAAACTATATATATACACACAGATTTCCATGTATTCCTCATAGTAAATAGATGTAACCATTCAGAAATAATTATGTTAATGCAATTTAGATAGAACCACTCAACAGATAGATGGCGTCAATCATACATATTCATTCATAATAGAGAGGGGTATATTAACGTATCTGAATCCAATCCACAGGAAGACAAAGGGAACAACCACATTCCTCCCAATCGTAGAACAGGGCAGCCAAATCTACTTGCCCAATTCACCCCCTAGCCTGACCATGAATCCATGAGGGCGAACTTGGAGACTCCTCAGCAATAATTCCATATTTTTCAACAGTTCTCCCCTTGCCTCACACTTACTCGACAATGCTCATAACAGCAAGAGGACTTGCAATCTTTCTCCTAGCATACTTGGCAACGTCTTGCCTCCTCGCATATGCTATTTAACAATTTTTTCCCAGGTCTTTTCTCTCCTTTGGGGATTTTCACAGATTTCTAAATCCTTGATTTCCAGGGGCTGCCAGTGGCCAAATCTCTGATTTGCCACTTGTAATAATCAGTCCAGAGGCAGTTCCAACATGTTCCCCACTCATGGAGTCATGGTCAGTTGATTTTAACATGGTCGTTCCATTTGTCCTCCTGCAATTAATATAAATATGCAGTTGTGATACAAGTGTCATAGTCAAATAGTTAGTTGAGTCCAAATAGATCTCTGCCCAACAATCACAATAATTAAATACAATTATCAAATTCGAAATTAGAAATTGCCATAAATGACATAAATTTTCCATATTTGAATTTGCCAAAAACGGAAATAAATTTCCAGCACATAAAAATAAAAAAATATTTTATTTTTGGGAGATGTCACAATTAATTTACTTCCAATTCATTAATTTTATGCCAATTCATTGACTATTAGGGTAATCTAAAAGTCTAAATCGTAAGAATGTAATAAACAAAAACATGAAACTTAAATTTTCAATTATCATATCAACTCAAGATGTAAGACTCTAATGCAAAGACCCTGTAATTCAAATTTTTACATGCTTACATGATATCTAATAATAAACAGACATTGCAATTATGATAAAGAGTCATTCAATTATGATTAATAATGATAAACAATCATTGCAATTATGATATAAAAAAAATTCAATTAATGGATATGAACATAATTGTCCAAAAGATTTCACCACTCACAATTATGTGGCCTTAATTCTAACATAAACCCTTAATTATAACATAAACCCTAATTAAAGTTTATAAATGAAATTAGGTATTCCTCCACAAGTTAAAAAGTAGATTTAAGCCATTGTCGTGACATACATCATAGTATGTAATAATTAACACAGATAGACTTTTATAATCTATTGTAATAAATAGATTTTAATTATATCCTTTAAATCTATCGGATTTACCATCTGTTGTAAACTTATGGGATTTTACCATATGTTGCGTTAAATCTATAGATTTTCATGTGTTGCTATCGTCTTAAGTGGGATTTATTAATAGATTTAAATAGGTTAAAAATAATATATTAACGCGATTTCTTCATTGTCGTGACATACATCATAGTATGTAATAATTAACATAGATAGACTTTTATAATCTATTGTAATAAATAGATTTTAATGATATCCTTTAAATCTATGGGATTCACCATCTGTTGTAAACTTACGGGATTTTACCATATGTTGCGTAAAATCTATAGATTTTCATTTGTTGCTATCGTATTAAGTGGGATTTATTAATAGATTTAAATAGGTTAAAAATAATATATTAACGCGATTTCTTTAAAAAATGTAAAGATAATATACTCTGAAAATACCATCTATAAAGGTGAGAAAATACAAGGTGACTAGTGTTTGTTCTGATTTAAAATAATATATGAAGTGATCTTCCCGTGTTTAGAAAATAATAATTCAATACCAGCTATAGATTTTAAAAATGTAAAGAAGATATATTCTTAAATTACCATATAGAAAAGAAGATATTTACGCCGATAGGCGTTCCCCTTATCAAACTTGCTCGATTAATCATCCTTTTAATTACTAAATTTAATCTGATGGTCAGGAATTCAAGATGCTGGCATATTCTTCATCTTACATTCAAATGGATGAATGAGATTTAATTTCATAACTTCCTTGCATTTATGAAAGCGTACGTTTTCTTTGTTTACTTTTTCACATTTACTTAATATGATTAAGGAATTACTACCCTAGCCATTGATTGCCACGTTTAATTGATTAAGAAGGATTAATATGTAAAGAACGCTTCGTTTCCACATTCATTATTTATCTCGGATTAACAGTGAACACGATTTTTTGAAGGTGAAGAGTTGGATGTGAAGCGTTTAAGTTGCGGCGGGCGTAATGATAACAGGTATCATATTTGGATAGGTTTCAGTTGCGGCGGGCGGAGAGTCATGGAGTCTCGGTTGGAATACTTGGAATGTGAACGGTGGAATGGCCTGAGGCCTGCGTTTCCAAGTGGACAAAGATGGGTTTCAATTTAATTCGTGGAGAGTCGTGGAGTTCTGGTTGCATTTCAATTTCAATTCGTGGTTTTTCGTTAATTCTTTTTTGAGTGTAAGAACCTTGCATTTATTTGTAATTTAAGGTTCCAGTGTTGCGCTCTTTTGTCTTTGGGGTTTTACCATTCATTGTTTTTTTTAGGGTTTTACCGTTCATCACCATCCTTCTCCTTGCCCTTGCTTGACGGTGAGCTGAAGATTACTATCACGCGCTCATCAATGCTTGGAACAACATCTGCAACTTTGATCTTCGAACGCGTCTCTTGTATTAAAGATTTTATTACTTTACCCCCCTTTCCTATAACACTTCCGACCACATTACCAGGACACAGTATGTGATACACAGTACTGTCGACACCAGGCAAAGCTTTCTCTCGACCACTGTCAGAGTTCTGCCTCTTATTTCTATAATTGTTCTTTGCAAACTCATTTTCGTTGCATGTTCACTATCCAGCGGCAGAGTGTAACCCGTCCATGGAAATCCTTACAGATAAGGTCCCCCTATCTTAAGGTAAAATGCCTGGGAATGACAAGAACGCTATTGAGTAATCCAGGAGAAAAATCTCTCGGTCGTTCAAGTGAAACGAGAAATCACAGCCTCCGAGTATCAATACGAACACTCCATCATACGAATGGATCTATTTTATTCTGTGGGATCTAAAGTCTATTGTTTTCTGTGGGATCTCAAGTCGAATGTAGGGAAATATTATCATGGGTTTAGCTATATGTGCCCTAATTCGAACATTTGAGATTTTTTTTTAACGAAACAATTAATTTTCTTGGTTGTTTTGTTTTATGATTAAATAAGTTTTCTCTACAATTCAATAATGTAGACTGTAACTATCATTTTTCAAATGCATTGTTATTGATGGTGGAGATCACCAGAAACAACTACAACAATCCTTTCTTTCAGCGTCCAGACATGGAAGACGTGTCTACCTTTTTTCTTTTTCTCGTGGAGAATATCGTAGAAGCATTAAATGTGACTATGGGTATTACTCTTAATTTTGTACTTTATTAAATTTTATTCAACATGTGTGGAGGGTAAGGTTATAAAAACTTCTGAGTTAAATAATTGTGTAATAAGGTGCTTAATTCTACAAATAAATAAAATGGTGTGTTAAATAAAGAAGTTTTAGAGCACTAAATGTCTAAGTAAACCGTAAATTTAAATTATATTATCTACTTATTATATTTGGATTTTGTTACAAACATATTTAACATTATATGCTTCAACTTCATCTACACATGGAGAACGAGTGAACAAAATGGGGTGCATGCCGAGGTTTTACCGTTTCTCACAAAAGGGGAATTATATTTTGAGAGGGAAATTCATTCTCTTTCATTATCATCATTATCACGCATAGTGTTCTGAAAGTGCGATTTTTTATAATGCATAGGGTTCTAGATTCATTCTCCCTCATTATCATTATTATCATAGTGGGTGGGTTCTGGACTAATCCCAAACGTATCTAGGCACCTGGTTTCAATACATGACAAGATTATCCTGGATCTCATTATCCCTTCCCTAATTCAATCGTCGCATTTTGTATTGTCGAGAGAAAATAAAAGTCCCTTGGCTGTCAATTTATTTGAAACCTAAGGCGAAGCGTTTACTTAAATCCTTTTTTCTTAGATATGCATACTTTAGATTTGAAAAAACATCGAGCAATGGAGTTTATATGATATGAAAAATAAGATTATAATGGATCTCATTATCCTTTCCCTCATTCAATAGTTGCATTTTTTTATTTACGAGAGCAAAGAAAAGTCCTTTAGCTGAAACCTTAGGCGAAGGGTTTACTTAAATTCTTTTTTGCTTAAATCTGCATCCTTTATATTTGAAAAAACATCCAGCAATGGAGTTTATATGATATGCAAAATAAGATATGTTTAATTTTATTAATTAAATATGGAAATTTAGAATATAATATGTTTAATTTAAATAATTACCATAATATTTTTATCATATAATTTAATATTATGAGATTATTATTATTATTATTATGTAATTTACAAAATATGATATGGTTAATTTAATTAATTACATATTACAATGGACAACAATTTAGAATATAATATGTTTAATTTAAATAATTATGATAATATCTTAATATTATGAGATTATCCTATAATTTAATATTATGGGATTATTAAGTAATTTAAAAAACATGACATGTTTAATTTAATTAATTAAATAAGATAATTGAGAATATAATATGTTTAATTATTAATGTCTATGTATAAGTTATTATGATTTGGATATATGAGGTTCAATTTTATGTTATGTTTGTTGTTATTGATGGTGTTTTAAATATCATGTTCAATGTTTCTACATTCAAAATCAATATCTTCTATGTGAATTATGTGAATTAGGGTTAGGAAAATATGGAAATTTGTTTTTATTTTATATATTATATAATTTATATATTAAAATAATAATATTTTTCAATTTTATATAATTAAATAATAATATTTTTATATAATAATATTTATATGTAAGTTTATTTTATTTAACATTATAGAAATTTTATATTAGTTATAATTTATAAATGAAATAATGTTTTTAGGGAGTTAATCTCTTACGCGTAAGTAATATAATGTTTTTAGAAATTTTATCCCTCTTAACCTAATGTTAAAATGGATATTAAGTAGTATTACTTGTTTAAAACATTAAAATTAGTCATTAATTTTTATTTTATTTTTATTATTAATATAATTAATATATGTTACATTTAATAGACTCAATTAAATAAAAAATTAATATTAATATCAATTTAATATCACATTTTATAATATTAATTTAATAAAAATAAATAAATTAAATTATTAAAAAGGGTATTACATTGTATTATTAAATTTATACTATCATATTATAATAATGTATTATATTGTATTACACTATAATTTATAGTACTAATAATACTCTATTGTACTCTATTACAATGAAATACAATTATTATAGTAACATACAACATAATAATAATGTATTGTAATAATATTTTTAGTAAAATATTATAATTTGTAAAATAAATATAATAAATATTTTACATTTGTCCCCGAGGTGTAGGACAGTCGGTGACGGAGTGTGTTGTTAAGCCACTCCGTGATGTTAAAGTCACCGGTTCGAAACCTGCGGGGACAAAAAATCCAACCATGTTAAGGGTTGGTGTGGCTCAGGCCGGGTGCGATCCCCGAGTGCGATCCCCGAGTGATTTTGACGGCTTAGATGCCCCTGAGTCGCGGTTTCTCAAGCCACAGGTTAATCGCAGGTCCTGCACAAATTAACAAACAAAAAAAAAAAATTATTTTACATTTGAAAATATTATCTAAAATTTAATGCATTAAAAAAATATTATAAAATAAAATATGTTACATTTAATATATTTATTTAAATAAATTTATTAAATGATTATTAATAAAAAAATCAAAATAATTTGATAAATATATAGAAACA
>JZKD02S1674325.1:1453262-1474981 GCA_000966675.3 Picea glauca | reverse complement strand
TCTAAAAATTATAATAAATAAAATAACTTAGAAATCATAAATTCCTCTATAATTTTAATATGGAAATTGTAACTACAAATATATGATAAAGAAAAACACTAGCATAAATTGAAACCTCAAACATAACCAGGCTATGCCAGGATTCATACTATGTAAAAAAAATAAAAAATCACATCACACTCCATAAAAAAAAAAATTGAATAGATGCACTCCGTAAAAAATAATGTCCTAACACAATGTCCAGCCCACATATTTTTTTCACCTTAAAATCTCACCTCGGAGTAAGTGTAATATTGGCAGGAAGATGATAATCGGGTACGACGCTGGGAAGTCTTAATTGGCAATCTGCCTGCATGCAGACAGCCCCCGTATCTGATACAAAGATGGTCTAAGCTGTGCAAACGGGAGTGGGCAGGGAGTTCAAACTGCTACCATGATGGCATACCCACCTGCCTCAGCTCCTCTCCCTCTGATGCTTCCGTTCGTTTTAGCAGTACAGTGCATGTGGCCCTCCTCACAGATCACACTCGGTAAAAAAAACGAATGGTTGTTACCAATATGATACATGCTTGGTAATAAGGTTGAAGTAGTGAATGTTGATGATTCAAAATGTGGTAATAAGAACATGGCAATGAGATATTAATCCTTGTTAATTTTCTTAATTTGGTAATTATATGGTATTACAATAATTTTTTAATAGGATTAGATAAATGTAAAAAAGTAAACAAGTGAACAGATGCATTCATAAATGTAAGAAAGTTATCAACACTAAATTATATTCATTGATTTTGGAGGACGACTAAGAATGTGCCAGCATCTTCAATTGCTAGCCATCACGTTAAGATTTAAGATTAAAAGGTAACTAGCACAGCCACTCAAAACCATGGCTGATGAACGTTGATAGGCGTAGACAAAAAATTAAACGCACAGCCAAAAAATGAAATGCACAACCAGAAAATGAGTGTCTACAACCAGCAAATGAGTGTCTACAACCACACAGCCAGCGTGTTAAATCCAAAGTTTAATCATTTAAGCGTGGCAATCATATAGTGCGATAGTTATTTCTTAAAATAATTAGGTAAATGTTAAAAGGTAAACAAACAAATGCATTCAAAAATACAAGGAAGTTATGAAGAGGAAATCACATTCATTGATTTGGTAGGACAACTAAGAATATGCCAGCATCTTCAATTGTTAGCCATCAAATTAGAATTTTAGATTAAAAGGTGATTAATTGTATTCATTGTCAATAGGTGTGGCCTAATTAATTGTGTCCATTTCTAATAAGTATATGTATATGAACATAACTAACTATCAAACTTAAATATAATTTTTTAAAAGTACAATAATGAAATGTGAATTATTCTTAAATCATATTTTAATCAACAACTTACAACATATTATAATAAGACTAAAAGTGAAATACATGCATCATTCAATCCATACAAGTAAAGTTTTAAAAGGGACAAAATAAAATTGTATATGTATAACTTTAAATGAATTTTGAATTATAATTAATATTTTTATAGAATCTAAAAGTATATATTCAAGTTGAATTTATAATACTCTTCAATTAAATATGTATATGACATTTTTATTTTATGTATAAAATGATTTTCAATAAAATAAATAATTCAATCAAAACAAAAATAATATTTTTTATAATCTTAAGAAAAAAATCAATATGTATACTAATTTTATTCATTTTACTAGACTCAATGATTTTAGAGAAGAAAATTATTATGTTGTCATAAACCCACCATAGAAAATGAACTAGACCTCGCCCACTTAAAATCTAGAGTTAGTGCAAGAACAACAAATAGAAACATGAATCTAACCAATTAACCTAACTCCATTTGTTACACAACAACTTCAGATTACAAGCTGAAAAAATCTATTAATATCTCTCACAAACATATTGCATCCTTTGCTTCTATATTTAACTATAATACTACAAATCAACTAGCTCAAAAAATAATATTAAAGTTGTACATGAGCACCCAAGTTCTTTTATAGATATAACCAAGATATCATATGTTAGGTTGCCATCTCGCCTTTACATATGATTTATAATATCACAATGAAATTCTATTAATTAAAAAAACACATAATATTTTGTGGTATTTATATTATAATATCACAATGAAATTCTACTAAATTTGATTAGGAAGTACATAATAACATAATTTTGTTTCAATAATAGATCATGTTTAGAAAAGATAGATTTTTTTGACAAACACTTAAAAAATGATAATTCCTTAATCCATATATAAGTAAGTAAGTTTCACTTGATTCCTAATTTAAATTTAATTGAATATCAGTACAGTGGAACAGTTTAAAAAAAAAAAAAACATAATTTTGTTTCATAAGGATATTATGCAAAAAGTGGTGCACGGGGTTGTTCATTAGCATCTATGGTAGTCGATAGATCCTTTAATTCTACATGTCCATAATTTAAAGGCGTGAAGTTATGAAAGTAAAAAGTCGAAAATTAAATGCCAGGGTAAATATGACCAGTTCTCATTCCCGTTCTCTTCTTGTTATCATCACCAAAGAAACGTGAGGTTTGGATCACGTATTCCGTACTAGCGACATCGACACAACTTCCCAAAATTCCATATTTCTACCCCCATCAAAAAGCTGGGTTACATAACATTTAATGATTTACCAACTACATTATTAAATTCAACTATGTAAAATCTAACGAACTTACAAAATGTTCTGTAACTAAGTACTTAATGGTAAATTACTTTTAATATCCATAGTTTTATGTCTTTAAAATTTAGTTATTCCTTAATTTATATTTTTTTTAAATTCATGCTTTACTAGTTAGGTTAGGGTTGTCAGATTTCACAGTTCTCATTATTTATTTTCATAATTATATATTTTAGCATATTAATATGCAATATTACATAACATTAAATGCTTTATAAAGAATTAGTTGTCATCATTTATTTTCATTATTATATAATTATATATCTGAGCATATTAGTATGCAATGTTGTATAGCATTAAATGCTTTATAACTAATTAGTTGTCATCATTTATTTTCATAATTATATATCTGACCATATTAAAATGCAATGCTGCATAGCATTAAATGTTTTATCACCCATGCTAAATTACTTTTAATATCCATAATTTCATTTTTTTTAAATTTAGTTACTCATTGATTTATATTTTTTTTTAAATCCATACTTTACTAGTTAAGTTAGGATTGTCAGATTTGACAGTTTTAACAACTTCCATTATCCATTTTCATAATTATATATCTGAGCATATTAATGTGCAATGTTGCATAGCATTAAATGCTTTATAACCAAGTACTTAATATTAAATTACTTTTAATATCCACAGTACTATGTCTTTAAAATTTAGTTATTCCTTGATTTATATTTTTTTAAAATTCATATTTTACTAATTAGGTTAGGGTTGTTAGATTTAATAGTTTTGACAACTCCAATTGTGTATTTTCATAATTACATACCTGAGCATATTAATATACAATTTTGCATAGTATTAAATGTTTTGTAACCAAGTACTTAATTTTAAATTATTTTTGTCTCGGAGGTGTAGGAGTGTGTTGTTAAGTCACTCCGTGTTGAAAAGTCACTTGTTCGAAACCTGCGGGGACAAAAAATCCAACCATGTTAAGGGTTGGTGTGGCTCAGGCCGGATGCGATCCCCGGGAACCTCCACCTAACAAACAAAAAAAGAATCTTAAATTATTTTTAATATCCACAGTTCCATGTCTTTAAAATTTAGTTATTTCTCTATTTATATTTTTTTCAAATTCATACTTTACTAGTTAGGTTAGAGTTGTCAAATTTGATTGTTTTGACAACTCCATCATCTATTTTTCATAATTACATATTTAAACATATTAATATATAATGTTGCATAGCTTGATGTATAAAGTTATCTACTAAAAGTTAGAAAAAATGATGAAGTGATTGAAATATAAATTTACATATATAAAGTATGATTATTTTTTTATTTGGAAGGTGGGAAAGCCTATTATAATTCACTTATGAATTAAAAAAAATATAGTTAATATTAACTGTTATAGGTTGACTCATCACCATTATGTTTTATTATAAATATAACAAAAATAAAATTTATTATATTATTTATATTTTGATCAATAATATGGTTTTCAAATTCATTTCCCTTAAATTTTATGACTCCTTTTGTACTTCAATGCCTTAACCTTTATTATATTATTAAGTGGTGGAAAATTACAAATATCGTTTTTTATGTATAGAGTTATGAGGCATTTAATGCATCCTACATATATAGTGTATATATGTAGGAGTAGAATCAATTTAATGTATAGAGTTGTGGTAAATTTAATCCAACACTTATATACTAGGTGGGCATTGTATGCATTGTTGGATATTTGTCAATAATAATAATAATAATAATAATCTATTTTTAAGGTCACGACCAAGCCACACCAAATTGGTGTATGAGACCCCCTTGTTTGTGGGACAAGGGACCCCCTCCGTCGTCTACAGAGGTATACATACCCTACCCCCACCCTACGCCCCTTTGGATTTGAACTTGTGACCTCTTAAGAGGAAACACATGTTCTTAACCGTTAGGATCACTCAGGCTGTATAATGTATATATAACATTGCATAGTTTGATGTATAAGATTATTTACTAAAAGTTAGAGAAAATTGTGAAATGATTGGAATATAAATTTACATATATAAAATAGGATTATTTTTTATTTGGAAGGTAGCAAAACTTATTATAATTCACTTATGTATTAACAAAAAAGATAGTCATTATTGGCTATTATGGGTTGACTCATCACCATCATTCAAAGAAAGTCACACCACACCATTATTCATAGAAAACCACACCACTTAAATAACATATGGGTGGTCAATAAGGGGGTATACTTTAACTCCTTTTCTAAATCCACACACACACATAATGTTTTTTTTCTTGTAGATGTGTTTCTTTTTTATGGTTTTTCTAAAAAAGTATTGTTATTTAATATTATATTAATATATTGGTGTAAGGTAATGCTTCCATTATATGACTTGTTAGTTGCAATGCAAATCTAGAAAAATAAGGATATGTTGGCTACAAGAAATTATTAGAGATGCATATACAACTTATTACAATATTGTGTAAAAATATTAAACTTAAAAAATCTAATTAGCATCCTAAATATAGTGGGCCTAATGGTTAAGAACATGTGTTTCCTCTTAAGAGGTCATAGGTTCAAATCCAGAGGGGGGTAGGATATGTATACCTTCATAGACTTTACCAGTCAAATCGTTGGGCGGAGGGGGGTCCCTTGTCCCACAAACAAGGGGGTCTCATACACCAATTTGGTGTGTTGGCTTGGCCGTGACCTTAAAAATAGATTATTATTATTATTATTATATAGCTTGAATTTATGAAAAATTTGTGTAACTAGTAAAAAGTCATGTTCTTGTACTTCTAATAGCGGGTTGTTATTTTTTCTCTAAAATATAATGACGTGTTAGTTGCAATGAAAATCTAGAAAAAAAATTATTAGAGATACATATACACCTTATTACAATATCGACTAAAAATATTAAACTTAAGAAATCTAATTAGCATCCTAAATATATAGCTTTTATTTATGAAAAATTTGTGTAACTCATAAAAATTCATGTTCTTCTAATAGTGGTATGTTATTTTTTTCTCTAAAATATAATGCATATGTTTACTTAAGACATCAATCTAGTAGTTCAATGACATAATATCTTGAAACAAATTTGCATAATTGTACATAATAGTATGTTAATTTGCACATTTTTGGTAAAAATTTTAATGTTAATTTTATATATTTGTTAGATTAATAAAGTTGATGAAACCCTTAAATTAAAATCTCAAGCATTAAGACCATGTTTGAGGGTCTTAACATAATCAATCAATAATTTTTTTGTTAGAGTGTAAGCAATCGTACTTTGTTCAACAACACATGGTATTCAAACAGAGGGAAGACACCTTTAGTAACCACTCACACAATCAGATCAAATATAAACACATCGATATTTTTACGTCGTAAATCCCCAATGCAGAAACATCCATGGCCCCAACAAATGTGGCCACTTGAGGCAACTTATTAGTGAAAAAGAATAATATTACAAGATATTTTCTCACAATCAAGCATAAAAAAATGACCCTCCATTATCTTTAAATATAGATCATGGACCAATCGGGAACTAAGCCACATATCAATGTAGTCATTAATATCGAGAAGAATATGAGTCGTCAGATCACTCAATGTCTAGAACATATCATTACCATCGGATTACAAATGCATACTAGTGCATACTAAAGAAACACACTAAGAAACAAACTTTAACTTAATGACACATCAGACCAAGTTGATCTTAACTAACTCCTGAGTGTCTAAATATCCTAACATCCCCCCTTAGGACCAACTTGGATAGGATTGAAGGATTTAGAAAGGGGACACGATAGGAGAAGGAGAAAGGGGACACGATAGGAGAAGGAATGAGGCATTATAACCTACCCCCTTAATGACAACTTCGTGAACTCATATCATAGATCAAAGTTTAGAAAAAATTGTTTTTGCAAGAGACTTTATGAAAATGTCTGCAACTTGATCTTCTATAGGGAAAAAGAGAACTTCAATAACTCAATCATGAATGAGATTTTTTATGAAGTGCATGTGTATCTCAATGTGTTTATTGCACTGATGTTGAACTAGATCTTTGGTGAGCTTGATGGGACCCTAATTGTCGCACCAGAGGGTGATTAGATGATGCTGCTAGAATTCAAACTTGGAAAGGATCTTTTGAAGCCACAAGGCTTCATGAATTGCATTAATCATTGCTCGGTACTCTACTTCTACTAAAGAAAGAGAAATATCATGTTTTTTCTTACAATCCCAAGTGACAAGTCCAAAACCATGGCTAAAAACATAATCTGCAGTAGACCTTTGATCATCAGGGTCGTCGGCCCAATCTAAATTAGTGAAACCAACCAACAAAGGAGTCCCTCTTGAACTGTAATGTATCTCAAAATGAATTGTACCCTAGACATAACGAAGTATCTTTTTTTCTTCTTTCCAATGGCTTTCATGGGGTGTTTGCATGTATTGGAAAAAAACACCAACAACAAAGGAAATAATAGGATGGGTACGAGTCAAATATAAGAGGATACCAACGCACTGATAGTACAAAGTGGCATCGACTTTGGGAGTAGTACATGTGGAAGCAAGTTTGACTCTAGATTGGAAGGGAGAAGGGGTTGTTTCAGAATCATCCATGTGAAAGCGATGAAGAAGGTCACAAGCATACTTAGACTAAGAAAGAAAAATTTATTCCTTGGTTTGCAATACTTGAAGGCCAAGGAAATAATGCAAATGGCCTAAGTTTATCATTTCAAATTTTTTTTTAAGGTCGGTTTTCACACGGGTTAAAATTTTAAGGTCACTATTGTAGATTTTAACCTTGTACAATTAATTACTGCAAATAGATTCTTAATAAAAATAGAAAAGATACAATGGAACACACACATTACACAAATATTTTACTCTAGAAACCCAAACCAAGAACACCAACAACCTCTTTAGAGGTACACCTCTAATATTTTTATTCATCATCTTCTTCATTGTTTATAACATAATATATATAGGATCTTGTGGCATCCAAACCCCTAGTCCATTGACCTAGATTAGTCAACAACACTAATTCCTTAACCAGAATTAGAAAACCGTCGACAAAACCGTGTGTCAAAAAATCACCCCAAAAAATGAAATTTGGGGATCCGCCCCTAAACCCCCCCAACAAGGGGGACCCCCCTGCTCCCATATCAATGTACATTACATGGGACCAATATTGCAAAGAATATAACACATACCCAGTATTCTCCCACATGTTTTTTTCTTTTCATACATCAGGTTACAAG
Organism: Picea glauca; assembly: GCA_000966675.3. Taxonomy (NCBI): domain Eukaryota; kingdom Viridiplantae; phylum Streptophyta; class Pinopsida; order Pinales; family Pinaceae; genus Picea; species Picea glauca. The sequence continues at coordinate 1,467,055 of JZKD02S1674325.1, read as the reverse complement.
ATTACATAGTCAAAAATCTAGGGAAACAATGCCAATTGTTTCTCTACACTAGGAAAACTTCTCAATGTTCACGGAATTTGTCAATGAATCTGCAACATTCTTAAAAATTTCCACCTTCATCAACAACACCTTCTTGTATTCAGCCATGTCTCTCACAATGTGATACTGAACATCAATATGATTTGTCTTCGAATGATAAGGCAGATTCTTCGCCAGGAAGATTTCACTTTGGCTATCACAATATATCCTTACAACTTATTGTACCAACCCAATACCTGAACACAATATATGTAACCATATTGCTTCCTTTCTTGGATGAGTGGATGCCATGTATTCAACTTCTGTAGTAGAGAGTGTCAATACAACCCGTATTTTTCTCATCCAACTGATTTCTCCTCCAAATAGATTAAATACATATCCACTTAAAGATATTTTCGATCCAGATCTCCAGCCCAGTATGTATCAAAAAACCCATGTATGTCCAACACTCTATCCAATCCTAGTATTCCTTGGTAGCATAATCCATAACTTATAGTACCACACAAATACTTGAAAAACCTCTTTACTATTGCCCAATGCCCATTCCCTGGTTTTGACATATACCTGCTCAAAAATCCCACTGCATGTACAATGTTCAATCTAGTACATGCTATTGCATACATCAAACTGCCAATTTCACTGGCATATCAAACACATGACAAGTCATCTTCCTCTTCCCATGTCTTATAACTCTAATATGATGATAAATTTACACCCACAGGAATATGAACCTTGACTAGTTTACATTATTGCATATTAAACCTCTATAATATTGTCTCAACATATTTCCTCTGATTTAACCATATTTTTTTGTTTTCTCGATCTTTTTTAATTTCCATGCCCAAAATGAAATTTACAGCACTAATATCCTTCATGTAAAATTTAGAGGACAATTGAGTTTTCACATCCTAGATGATCTTCTTGTCGTTTCCTATCAGCAACATATCATCCACATACAAGACCAAATAAATAAGATGGTCACCAACTAATTTGAAATAAACATTGTGATCATCTTTGCTCCTTGTGAAGCCAAGTCCCAACATATAATTATCATTTTGTTGACACCGCATCTTTGGTGATTTATTTAACCCATGTAGGGACCTTTTTAGCATGCATACCAGCTCTTTCTTTCCTTTCACTACAAAACCTTTTGGCTTCCTCGTGTAGATTTCTTCTTCCAGATCCCCATGTAGTAATGTTGTCTTCACATCCATCTATTCAACTTAAAAATCAAAAGCAACAACAACAGATAAAATAAATCTAATGGAGGCTAACTTGGTAACATGAGAAAAAATTTCACCAAAGTCAATTCCCTCTACCTAGGAATAACCTTTTGCTACTAACTGAGATTTTTATTTCTCCACTTTGCCTTATGCATTCAACTTCTTCTTAAACTCCCATTTATTTCCTGTAGGTTTTATTCCAGTTGGAAACTCTACTAGATCCTAAGCCTCATTCTTTCCGAAGGATACCATTTCTTCAACCATGGCCTTTTTCTAGAGTTTTGCATCCTATGAATCCACTGCCTCCCTAATAGTTCTAGGATCATCATTAGTAATAAACAAAAAAAAAAATGAATGGAAATGTATACCTTTCTAGTTGCCTTATTTCTTGAATTGATCTCCTAAATACTGGAGCATGAGGCTCTTCTTCTTCTAATTCATGTTCTTCTGTAGAATCTAATTCATTATCCTTCTATTCAAACTCTATTTTCTATGGTTCTTCCTCCTTGGTATGAATTCCTATTTGAAAACATATTTGATTTCTCTAAATACCACATCTTGACTATACCCTACCTTCTTATCTTTTTGGTTCCAAATCTTATAACCTATCAGACCATCTTTATTCCCAATGAGGATACACTTTTCATTATTTTTAACCAACTTACTCCTATTTTCCTTTGGAACGTGAACATAGACATCACAACCAAATACCGTGAGATGTTTAAGAGAGGGTTTCTTACCAGTCCTATTGAGTCTTGTCATCCAATGTTGACGAGGATGATCTATTAACCAGATAACATGTAGTACCCACTGCCTCTACCCATAATTATTGTCCTAACCTAGCACCACCGAGCATGTTCTTTGCTTTTTCCATCAACGTTCTATTCATCCTTTCTGCAACTCCATTCTGTTGAGGTGTGTCTGGATTATTCTTCTTTCTTTCTATACTGCACTTCTCACATAATTATTTGAATTCATTTCCATAGAATTATCCACCATTATCCATCCTCAACACCTCAATTCTCTTCTTTATCTCATTCTCCACAAGATCCTTGAACTCTTTGAATTTATCAAAGACTTTAGATTTCTTCCTAAGGAAATAAATCCATGTATTCCTTAAGAAGTCATCAATAAATGAGACATAGTACGCATATTTTTCCAGTTATGGAACTGACATAGGTCCAAACACATAACTGTGAAACAATTGTAAAACCTCTCTGCTCTCATAGCTCCAAAGGAGAATCTTACACGCTTATGCTTTCAATATAAAAAATGTTCACATAAATCAAAATTTAGAGAGAAATCGGGCATACGTTCAACCATACCTTTACCATGTAGTACTCTAAATCCCTTCTCTTTGATATGCCCCAATATTTGATGCCACGATATAATGTTTTCTCGAGAAGCTGTAGGAGTTTTTTCTTCTTCAAATCCAATCTCAAGAAAAATGGAATTGTTGCACCCATTACTAATAGTGCTTCCTAGCAGCTTATATATAGTTCCAATATGAAATCCCTTTAGAAAAACCATTCCCCCTCAAATGATCATGTAGGTTTCTTTCTCAAACACTATTTTTACCCCTACATCGTCCATTTTTCTTACATAAATCAAATTTATGGTCAATCTTACGATTTTCATAACACCATGGAATGTTCTAATCCTACCATCCATGAGCTTCACTTGAATTTTTCTCTTCTTGGGATTTTGGTTGTCGATTCATCTCCTAGAAAAACGTCACCTCCATCATACCTTTCATATTCATAGAGCCCCTCTCTGTGGGGAGTCATATGAAAGGATGCACCTAAGTCAACCAATCATGCCTCACGATCTGCATGTGTTCTTGAAGAATCCAAGTACACATCCACTCCTTCATCTATGAAGGTTTTTTCTTTTGTAGAAGGAACATCATTAGATCCATTCCCTCTCTCAACAGTTTTGGATCTACATTGTTTCTTGTAGTGCCCTTATTTTCCACATCTCCAACATACCTTTACAATTTTTGGGGGAGATTTAGATCTTCCCCTAGAATTAGATCTCCCACTCGAGGACTTAGATACATTTATTTTATGGGAGCGTCCTTTTGCAAATAAGGCATATGTGCTCCATCCTTCCATGTTCTTCCACATCACCTCCTTCGATAACAAGGATGAAACCACATCATCAAATCTTGAAGTAGTGACATTACTACCTATGGCCACAACCAAAATATCCCATGAGTTTGGTAAAGAGAACAATAAACTGATAGACTTATCTTCATCATAAATATTAATATCAACAAATAATAACCGACTTACCACAATATTGAAGGTGTTCATGTGCTCGATGCTATGTCACCAATTCTCCATCTCTCATCCTTAGTTTGTACAACTTATTTTGTAGGAACATTTTGTTTACTATGGAATTTAAATGATACAAAGCCCCAAACTTATCCCATAATGCCTTGGTTGTAGCTTCCCCTAACACATTCAGTAATAATGAATATGAGGGACGCAACCAGATTGTGCTCTTCACCTTCCAATCCAACTATACCCAGTATTCTATTGACATTTTTTTAGGTGTAGTACCTAGATCCACAATGATCCACAATGATCCACTGATCTTTTCCACCAAAAAATATTCCATCTTGAGCTTCCACGACTCAAAATGTTTCCCATTAAATTTCTCGATCTCTATTTTTGAAATGATCACCATTTCTTTTCACTGCAAGAATCGATAATGAAAAGTTCCCACTATAACAAGGTTTATCATAGACCCAAGCCAAAACCTTAGCCAAAAAGGTGTCCATGTAAAACCAATAACTTCTCTAGTACCAAATGTATATTTTAACCTTGTACAATTAATTCCTGCAAATAGATTCTTAATAAAAATAGAAAAGATACAATGGCACACCCACACATTACACTGAGTTTTTACCTTGGAAACCCAAACTTGGAAAACTAACAATTTGTTTAGAGTCACACCTCTAATATTTTTATTCATCATATTCGTCATTGTTTATAATAATATATATATAATATCCCACGAAATCCAAACCCCTAATCCATTGAACCATATTAGTCAACGATCATAATTCCTTAATCAAAATTAGAAAACCATCGAATTAAACCATTTGTTGAAAAACAACAAAAATGAATGAAAAAAGATGCCAAAACAAAAATTTTGGGGGCTCTTCCCCAAAATTCCCAACATGGGGGACCAATCTTGCAAAGAATATAACATATACCCAACAACTAATAGTGATAATAAGGTTATCAACATAAAGAAAAAGTATTATGATATGGCTTCGTACTTTCTTGGTTTAGACATTAGGGTCATAATGACATCTAGAAAAGTCAATGTCAAGAATAAATTTGTCCATTTTGGCATACCAATCTCAAGGAGATTGCTTAAGACCATGAAGATATTTCTTAAGGAAACAAACAATGCTAGAGTCATTCTAAACATAGTCAGGAGGTTTTTCCATGTAGATTTATTCTATCAAATTCCCATGCAAGAAGGTGGATTTAACATTTATTTGTTGAAACTCCCATTTATGTGAGGTAGTAAGGGATAGAACAAGTTGGATGCAATTCATTTTTTCTATGTGGGAAAAGGTTTCATTATAATCAATTCCTTCAACTTGAGAGAATCCTTTGGAAACTAATTGAACCTTGTTTATTTGAACACTTCCATATAATGCATACTTAGTTCTATACACCCATTTATATTGGACAAGCTTTAGAAAATACTTGGAACACATAATATATCATTGAAATTACCATTATCTACCTGAATTGTTCCAAACCCTACAACATTAAGAGATCTATCACCATCAACAAATATTTTTTTGGTGTTACATTCATTTAGATCAAAAAAATCATTTGAACTTAGAGTCATTAATTTGAACTTAGATAAGTAATCTTCAATGCAAGGAAAATCATTGGGACTTAAAGTCATCAATTGATTTTCAAACTAGTGGGCTTGAATAATATTTTATTTGCCAAACATAGCTTGAAGCTTCCTAATCTTCATCGAGGTCATCAATTCCTTGAAGGTGAAACCTTAAATAGGGAGAGATGGAAATTTAGATTAATCGACATGATTCATCATTATTATCATCCCATTTGGATCTCTTTTTAGAATCAACGAGTTCTTGTTATTTTCCCAAGGTAATCCAGTATAATCCTTTATTTCTTAGTGCATCCTGCATATGTGATTTGCATGAGAAGTAGTTGGTACTAGAAAACAAAATATCACTTGGAGAAGAAATATTGAAATGTGTAGATAATATAGATTGAAAAGATAAAATGGATGTCTTAGATGAAAACATCTTGAAAAAATAGGTTGTTTAAAAAAAATGACACTGAAAACAAACTTCGAATGTGAAAGTTATGCCCTTTTAAAAAAAAGGCATAAACAGTAACCAAAGAGCCATGTGGCAAGTATAAGTTGGTCCACATGGTGATACTTATCTTTATCTAACTTTGATTGTAGTTTCACTTTTACAAATAAGTTACATATGAAGTGACCAACTTTTATAGAATAAGTGGAAATCACTTTTACACTGAAGTTCCTTTGTAAATTAAAGTTGTATGCAAAAAGTAAAAAATAAATAAATATTTAAGCTACGTTATAGTGATTGACATTTACAATTTGAGTGAAATGCACTTTAAAATGAATGCATGAATTTTTTCAAAAAGTAACAAAAAAGATACTTGAACTCAAGACCTCTTATTCAATAAAACACATAATAATCTTTAGGGGGATGGGCGGTGTTTTTGTTGTTGGAGCTCTGCCTCAAAGTGTGTGCTTAAAAAAATCATTTCATAAGTTCACACACAAAAAAAAAAATTGCTTCTCGACAAGGGGTTATATCTCGATTAGATTACCTAGAAAATGCAAATTTTCTCTCTATTTCAAATTTTTCGAGATCACACATAGCACATGAAAAAGATCATATATAGACAATAAAACACGTTTTACTATGTTTATGATTTTCTAAGATCGCACAGAGCAGAAAGAAAAAAACATATATATACCAGAAATAGTAGCAACCCAAAAACAAAAACATAAAACTGAAATATTATCTCTATACTTTTTTTAAAAAAAAGGGTGTCTTCAAGCTTCATACCTCCATATTTGAATGAAATGGCTATATATTGGGAAAATGGAAACCTTTTTGAGTGAAACAAAAAATATTTCTAATTGAAATGAGTGCTCAAGACGTAATGGAACAATCCTCTTTGCCAAAAAATGTACGGAAATAGAAAAACCCAGAGATGCGACAACACAACTTCAAGATATCGATCTACAGCGGGAGTGGTTCTTCAAATAGGATATGATACCATATTTGAAAACATAGGGTATTCTAATATAGAGTACAAACACCTTCAATAATCATCCAAACAGCTGTTGGATCATGTTTTCATTGATGCCAATGGTTTGATTGATTGATGTCAAGTGATTAAATGATTGATTGATGACAATGGATTGATTGATAGGCTTGATTGATTGATGATTGATGAACATTGTATATGTATTGTCCTTGATGAGAATGATAGATGTCAAGTGGAAACCAATCGATGAAGATGGATCAATAAGTTATATGATGCATAGATGAATATGGATCAATGAGTTGTCATTGATACATGATGAAGATCGATTCCTTGATATATGATGCATAGTTTATTTGATGTAAAGATGACTCATTATTTTCTTGTCATGGTACAAATGGATGAACTCCAAAGTGGTCCCCTTATGGTGAAATCCCTCACGGGAAGATTCTTTGTGGTTGAGTTATGGTTGAGAGAACCCATGCTTGTATGTGGAATAAAGATAAGAAGATCAATGATTTTTTTGATGAAACTATCCTAGATGGATAATGCTTGTCATGCCATTTTTGGTGGTATGTGGAACATCACATAACTCTTGATGGTTTGAGAGTTATGGCCCTATGAATTTGAAGCACCCTCATATAATGGCTTGAACCCCCATAAGGTCAAAGAAGTCAAAGTTCCTTAAAAGAAGAAATCATTATTTAACTGATAAAGTAAAGTGAAAAAGTCAAGGTGGATTATTTAAATAATAAAGAGAAGTGACAAAATCAAGAAGGAATATTTAAATGATAAAGATTGGAGAAATTTCTATTTATGGAAAGTTGTTAACCCTAAAATAAGGAAAATAGGTTAAGTGACCTAGAAATGGGTTAAGTGACATAGAGGATGAAAGTATAAATAAGATAGCAATGGTCTCTTGAAAAATATGCCTTTTGTGAATCAATGAAGAGCTTCTTGTGAGATTATCTTTTTTAGTATTGATGGAGAGATTCTTGTGAGAGAATCTTTGGTGTGGATCTCTTGAGCATGATTGAAGATCTATTTTGAGAAAGAGAGCATGAGGAGGATCTCATGGATGCATCAAAGTTTCTGCAATATCGAAGATCTTGACAACAAAATTCTCGAAGCTTCAAAAACCCTAGTTTCTAAGGTGTAAGTGGATTGTAATGGACCAGGGCGTGTATAGTGGATAAAATCATGGAGGTTTGTGTTTGAGTTGATGACCAGTTGTTGAAGACAGAAGCAAGTTCCAGATCTAGATTCTATGGGCTCAGATCTGTCACTGAGACACTGGTATGGGTACATTATTGTATTGATGGTTACTATTACTTGTTGTGTTGTGATTTCTTAGGGAATTCTTGGTATGGCTGTTGTGATGTGGTTCATGTTGGTTGATGAAGTGAGTTGTAATCTTGTGATTCAGTTGTGATATGACTTCTATGGTATACTAATTTCTTATACATGATTGAGTTAGCTTTCATATTGATTGGTTGTGGAGCATGAGTAAGCTATTGGAAAGCTTGGATGTGTTGTGACTGGTTGGTGGTCAATTTGGACAGTGGAAGATAGAAGAAATTATGCTTGCAGGTTCCAGAGGATCTAAGTATGTGATGAAAAGGATAAAGCCTAATATCTCAGAAGGCATACGTAGGTTATTGCATATATTGGCCACATACATACGTGGGTTGTAGTGAGCCAGGGCGCATACCCATGCAGGCTGCATTACTGATAGGTTGCGTACCTGTTGCAGATTGATATCCATTGAGGATTGTTGCCTCATTTCAATTGGTGTTGAGGGTGTAATTTGAGTCTTGCATTATAGATATGGTGCTCTTGTAGACTTGTACTCTATTCAGTTGTTGCTGAAAAACCCCAAGGATTGTAGTCTGTAATAAAATAAAAATTGTACATACATCTTGTGCTCTTTGTGTTCCTTGTGGTGATGACTTATTGATGATCTATGTTGCTGATATACGCCACTGATATATGTTCACATCTAACTGGTTATAAATGAAAACAATGAGCAATAAGTAAATGTTGAATGATAACTAATGAGTTTTGTGTAAAAGGGAAGTTTCGGTAAAAAGATCCCCACACTCATTCACCCTCCCTCTAAGTGTGGTAGGTGTGTCCAACAATTGGTATTAGAGCAGGCTTTCACTACAAGACTTAACAAGCTTGAAGGATATCCATAGACACATAAATGGATGATGAAGCTCCAACCCTTGATGAGGAAAACTATTCTACTTGGAGAATAGAGATGAGACTACATTTGAAGACAATGGGAGCATTGATTTGGAAGGCAACCATTGGTGGATCAACACCTTTTAAGAACAAGCCAATGTTTTCAACTCAAAGGGAAGGAAAGAAGAATGATGCATTGGCTCTCAAGACCATTCTTAGTGGACTCTCAAGCCCTATCAAAGAGAGCATGGGGCAATGCACTTCCGACAAGGATCTATGTCTAAAGCTAGATGAGACATATCAAAGAAAGAAGGAGAAGGAAGATATTGAAGACCACTCCATAAAGATTATCAAACTTAAAGAATCATTAAAAACCCTTGATTGTATTATTTCAAAATGTGATCTTGAAAACATTTCAAGTGAAGATAGTACAAAGGAAGATCTCAAAAGTATTTAAATGAAGGTAAAGAATATTTAAAGACTCTTGATTGTAATGATTCAAAATGTGATGATGTTAAAGTTTAATGGTAGTTGACCCATGGAAAGAATAGAAGAAAATCTATTAGAGCTTCAAAAAGAAGTTGAAGAGGGTTTATATAGATATATCAGTGATCATTATTATACACACTATAACTATCTTTCGGATAACACTAAGAAGTTTCTTAGGAGGAATCAAAGGCACATCTTGAAGTTAAAGGGAGTGCTCAAAGAACAAGAAGAGAGAAATAAGACTCAATTAGAAGAAAAGGAAGAAGAGATCACAAGACTAAAGAATGAAAAAGAAGATATGAATGTAAATGATGAGATTAGCAAAAGTTTTGAAACTATTGTCCATCTCAAGACCTAAGTTGAAGAAGCCAAAAGGGTAGAGGAACTATTGAAGGATAAAATAAATTAAAAGGAAGAGACATGTCATAAGTTAGAAGCTAGAGTTGTTGACCTTAGAAAGAAGGTAGAGAATTCAAACAAATTTTTGAATAGCTCACAAATCTTGGATGAGATCTTGGAAAGTAAAAAATCACCATATGATAAATCAAGTCTTGGATACAAAAAGGAAGCTACACACGTTGAAGCAAGCACCTCAAAGAAGCATGAGGTAAGTCCATCAAAGAAGGAAGACAATGTTGCAAAACAACCATCTACACAAGGCAAATAAAATTTCAAAAGAACAAAGCAAGGAAGACATCAAGAAGTTATTCTTGGGACAATAATGCAAAGGTATGAAAGTATTTTTCATGGGCATTGTTATTCATGTAATGGATAAGGTCACAAAGATTTTGAATGTAGATATTATGAAAGGAGATATAATGGAATATTTTATAACACCATGAGGTGTTGGATATTTGATCAAGTAGGACACATTGTTGTTCACTGTAACACCATTAGATGCTACAACTGTAGTGGATTTGGCCACAAATACCAGGAGTGTTGGAACACAAGAAGAAATTCCATGATGAGGACTACAAATAGCATGGCTAGAAGAAGGAATGAAGACATCTTTGAAAAGATGGATGCTCATAGCTCAAGTTCTGAGGAGAAGGAACATCTACAAAAGTGAGTGAAGAAAACAGAGCAGCCAGATCAGAATGGAATACTGAAGGGGAGTTCAAGTGTGTTATCCATGGAGGCATACACGGGTGACATTGGTATCAGTCGCATACATACGTGGACTGGCCCTGAATAGGTCGCGTACATATGCACTCTGTTGTGCAACAGGCTGCGTATATGTGGAAAAGCCTTGGGAAAAAGACAATGCACATGGGTTGCAGCTTGATGTAATGATATAACTCTATGATGCAAGGGATGACATAGTTTGTTGCAGGTTCTGACACTGTTTGTTGTAGAGTTAAATGTTCACCTTTTAGATTATGTAAAATAAAATCTTGGGTGCATGGCACTAACCTATAAGTATGGATTGATGCATTCTTGGTTGAAGAAGAATGTTGGTTATAACAATGGAGTTATGGCACCTTGGTCATGTAATGTATCTTGATTGGAAGCTTACTTGTTGAAAAACTTGATACATGCATTTGGCATATGGATGGATACATATTGGGACATGTAGTTGGAGAGTTGATGAGATGATCATGTTGAGGATTCAAGACTTGATCTATGATTGGTACACTTCTAGTACATTGGTAGAGGCACCTACTAGTAGTTTGATTGACACATGTTTTATGGAGGATTTGATGGAGACATATCATGACTGATATGACACTTGTTTGGCATGTTGGTAGATGCACATGGTTTGCATATTCGTGGATGCCCATGGATTGGCATATTGGTAGATGAACATGTTGACATGTTGATAGAGGCATGTGGTTGATACATTCCATGGATGATATCTTTTGGCACATTGTATGATGTTGATGTACATGGTTGATGTACATGGGTGTTGTGCATTGTGGGCACATTTTGGTACATGATGTACTTGGTTGATATATTGTTCATGATTCTCTATTTCATTGTTGACATATCTTTTGTTTCATGATATATGGTATGGCACAAGTTTGATGCATAAATACGTCCAAGGATCATCATAGAGAGAAGGGTTGATCTATGATCCGGTTGAAGATAGGGGGAGACATACCCATAGGGGGTTTCATTCTTCTTCCCATGATTCTAGTAGGAAATATTTATCAGATGCATACCTAGAAAACAGCCCTATATTTGAAAGAGCACATAGGCATAATTCCATAGGGAGCGATGGTCATGAGGGGAGTATGAGCAATGTATCTTCAGCATTACATCATAGTGATATCCCTTGATCAAAAGGAGAGAGATTATTCAGAGGAAGATCAAAAGCATTCAGACAGGGGGAGCAGCCCCAAGGAAAGTTCAAGTAGGGGGAGCAGCCCCAAGGAGAGAAGACCCTTTGTCATTGATGTCAAAGGGGGAGAGATAGTCACATTGATGTGATTGATGTTTAATGGGGAGATATAGTCATAAATGATGGGGATAGATAATCACATTCATATGATTGATGACATGTTGACATCAATGATTGGTGTTGACATCAATGTTGGTATTTCCATCAATGCCAAAGGGGGAGATTGTAGGATCATGTTGTCATTGATGCCAATGGTTTGATTGATTGATGTCAAGTGATTAAATGATTGATTGATGTCAATGGATTAATTGATAGGCTTGATTTATTGATGACTGATGAATAGTGTATATGTATTGTCCTTGATGAGAATGATAGATTTCAAGTGGAAACCAATCGATGAAGATGGATCAATAAGTTATATGATGCATAGATGACTATGGATCAATGAGTTGTCATTGATACATGATGAAGATGGATTCCTTGATATATGATGCATAGTTTTTTTCAAGTAAAGATGACTCATTATTTTCTTGTCATGGTACAAATGGATGAACTCCAAAGTGGTCCCCTTATGGTGAAATCCCGCATGGGAAGATGCTTTGAGGTTGAGTTATGGTTGAGAGAAACCATGATTTTATGTGGAATACTGAGAAGAAGATCAATGATTTTGTTGGTGAGACTATCCTAGATGGATAGTGCTTGGCATGCCATTTCTGGTGGTATGTGGAATGTCACATAACTCCTCATGGTTTGAGAGTTATGGCCTTATGAAGTTGAAGGACCCTCATATGATGGGTTGAACCCCCATAAGGTCAAAGAAGTCAAAGTTCCTTAAAAGAAGAAATCATTATTTAAATGATAAAGTAAAGTGACAAAGTCAAGGTTGATTATTTAAATAATAAAGAGAAGTGACAAAATCAAGAAGGAATATTTAAATGATAAAGGTTGGAGAACATTCTATTTATGGAAAGTGGTTAACCCTAAAATAAGGAAAATTGGTTAAGTGACCTAGAGGATGAAAGTATAAATAATATAGCAATGGTCTCTTGAAAAACATCCCTTTTATGGATCAATGAAGAGCTTCTTGTGAGATTATCTTTTTGAGTATTGATGGAGAGCTTCTTGTGAGATTATCTTTTTAAGTATTGATGGAGAGCTTCTTGTGAGAGCCTATTTGGTGTGGATCTCTTGAGCATGATTGAAGATCTATTTTGAGAAAGAGAGCTTGAGGAGGATCTGATGGATGCATCAAATTTTCGAAAATATCGGAGATCTTGACGACAAAAGTCTCAGAGCTTCAGAAACCCTAGTTTCTAAGGTGTACGTGGGTTGTAATGGGTCAGGGCACGTACATACATGGGCTGTATGAGGACAGGACACGTACATTGGATAAAATCATGGAGATTTGTGTTTGAGATGATGATTGGTTGTTGAAGACTAAAACCAGCTCCAGATCTAGATTCTATGGACTCAGATCTGTCACAGAGACACTGGTATGGGTACATTATTATATTGATGGTTACTATTTCTTCTTGTGTTGTGAATGCTTAGGGAATTCTTGGTATGGTTGTTGTGATGTGGTTTATGTTGGTTGATGAAGTGAGCAGTACTCTTGTGATACAATTGTGATATGACTTCCATGGTATACTAGTTTCTTATACATGATTGAGTTAGATTTCATATTGATTGGTTGTGGAGCATAAGTAATCTATTGGAAATCATGGATGTGTTGTGACTAGATGGTGGTCAGTTTGGACAGTGGAAGACATAAGAAATTCCGCTTGTAGGTTGCATAGGATATGAGTATGTGATGAAAAGGATAAACCTTAATAGCTCAGAAGGCATACACGGGTTGCTGTATATATTGGTCACGTACATATGCGGGCTGTAGTGAGCCAGGGCACATACCCATGCAGGATGCACTACTAACAGGTCACGTACCTGTTGCAGATTGATATGTGTTGAGGATTTTTTCTTCATCTTAGTTGGTGATGAGGGTGTAATCTCAGTCTTGCATTGTAGAGCTGGTGGTCTTGTAGAGTTGTACTCTATTTAGTTGTTGCTAAAAAACCCCAAGGATTGTAGTATGTAATAAAAAGAAAATTGTACATACATCTTGTGCTCTTTGTGTTCCTTGTGGTGATGACTTATTGTTGATCTATGTTGTTGATATATGCTGCTGATATTGTTGGAAGATTGGTT
>JZKD02S1674325.1:1439753-1451564 GCA_000966675.3 Picea glauca | reverse complement strand
AAATCAGAGAAAATAACTCAGGAAGATTGGTTGCAACTGCAACAATAAGACCGAACAACATATACATCCTAGACATGAAGAAGAGAGAGAAGACAAAATCCACACAAAAGGATTCCAAGGAAGAAAAAGTCCCAAAGATAAAAAATAAGGATGAAGTATTATTGAGTGCCACATGTTTAGGGGGAGCAGCCCCAAAGAAGAAGGTTACCTTTTTCCATTAAACTCAGGGGGAGCAGCCCTAACCTTTTCCATTGATGTCAAAGGGGGAGAGAAACTAGGATCATGATGATAGGGGGAGCATGAGTGTTGCCATCAATGACAAAGGGGGAGATTGTTGGAAGATTGGTTGTTGTCATTGATGTCGACCCTAGTCACATAAAAATAAAAATAAAAATAAATAAAATATTTTACTTTTGGGGGATGTCACATCCTTTCCCCCTTCAGTAAAACATTGTCCGCAATGTTCGTTCATTTCCTGGAACAGGAGTTGATGATATTTCCGCAAATCTCCCTCCAATTCCCAAGTGGCCTCCTCAGGACTAAGTGCTTCCATTGCACCTTTAGCTGAGCGACGACTCTGTTCCGAATTGTTATTTCTCTTCGGTCCAGAATGTGCAGGGGTTCCACCTGGAACTCGCCTTCGGGTTCCACCTACACCAAGTTCCAATCAATCATATGAGTAGGGTCATGAATATACATTTTCAACAAAGAAACATGAAATACATTATGAATTATTAGATTAGTTGGAAGTGCAAGCTGATATGCTACGGGTCCAATTCGAGATAGGATCTCGAAGGGCCCACAAAACCTGGGTGCCAATTTGGCATAGTTCCCCAACTTTAGCGTGCTTTCCAAGCATTGACCTTCAAATAAACATGGTCTCCCACTTGAAATTCCAAGTGTCTTCTTTTCTGATCTGCATATCTCTTATGTCTTTCATGTGCTTCTTTCAAGTTCTGTTGTACCTTCCTCACCATGTTCTCCATTTCTTGGAGCATCTCTGGTCCAACAGTATTTCCCATCTAATTGGAGTTGTACATTTTCTGTCGTACAGTATTTCAAAAGGGCTCAACTTAGTCGAAGTTTGGTACCCTTTGTTATATGCAAATACTACCAAGTGTAGGTAGTCTTCCCACTTGTTTGGCTTTGTTCTTACATACATGAGGAGCATATCCTCTATGATTTGGTTTTTCCTTTCTTTCTGTCCATCCGTTTGTGGATGGTAACTCGTACTGAAATTCAAATTAGTATTTATCCTTGCAAACAATTCCTTCCAAAAAGCGGATGTGAATTTTACGTCTCTATCTGAAATCACCATTTTGGGAACACCATGCAGTCTAAAAATTTATTTCATGAATATTTCAGCAAAATTAATAGCTTTAAAAGTAGATTTTATAGGAATAAAATGTGCAGACTTACTGAGTTTATTGATTACGACCATGATTGAATCATTTTGTTTCTGAGTTTGAGGCAAACCTGTTATAAAGTCCAGCGATATGGTCTCCCATTTCCATTTTGGTACTAGTAAGGGCTATAATAGGCCGGTTGGATGCTGGTCTTTGGCCTTAACCTGCTAAAAATCTTGCACCTAGCCAAGTACTTTGTTATTTCACCCTTCATGTTAGGCCAGTACAATAGTTTTCTAAGTGTTGTTATTGTTTTCTGGTAGCCTAGATGGCTAGAATACGGTTTCTTATGCACTTCATCTAAAATAGTTAATTTTATCTCTGTTGAATCTGGTATGTAAAGTTTGTTTTTAAATCTTAAAAGTCCTTTCTTGTCTATACTTATATCTGTTTTATCTGAGTTTGCGATGCTATTTTGAAATTTTGCCATCATCTTAGTGTAATTTTCATCGTTAACACCTATCATTCTTATTCTTTGTTCCAGATCACTTTCTGTCCTATTGATATTTATCTCAAATAACCCATGTATTCTTCTGCTTAAAGCATCTTCTACTTTATTTTCTTTACCCTTGATAGGTCTGACCTCGAAGTCGAATTCGCTTAAGAAGGCAAGCCACCTTGCTTGTCTTGCATTAAGGTCTGGTTGGTTAAACAAATATTTCACTCCACTATTATCTGTCAATAGTAAGAATTTTATGACCATTATATAGTGTCGCCACATATTTAAGGCATGAATTATTGCTACCAGTTCTAAGTCATGAGTGACATAATTTCTCTCATGTTCTTTTAATTTTCGGGACTCATAACAAATCACGTTCCCTTCCTGAGTTAGAACACCACCTAGTCCCTCTTTACTTGCATCAATGCATACTGTGAAGTCTTTATCTGGATCTTCTACCTTCAAAATGGGCGTTGATGTCAATAATTCTTTTAGCTTGTTAAAACTGTCTTGACATTTTTGCAACCAGTTAAACTTGGTCCCTTTCTTTTGTAATGATGTAATAGGGTAGGCTATCTTAGAGAACCCTTCTATAAATCTTCGATAATATCTGGTGATTCCCATGAATGACCGGATATCTGCCACATCCTTAGGTACTGGCCATTCGATAATGACTTTTATATTTTCCGAATCTAAGGCAATACCTTCCGAGGAAATGACATGTCCTAAATATTGTATTTCTCTTTGATAAAAGTCACACTTGTCAAATTTTGCGTATAGTTTGTGTTTCCTCAACGTTTGCAGAACTATTCTTAAGTGTTCATCTTGTTCCTCCTCTGTTTTAGAATAGACCAGAATATCATCGATAAATACTACTACGAACTTGTCCAAGTATTGGCTAAAAATGTTGTTCATCAAGCACATAAATGTGGTTGGTGCATTAGTGAGTCTGAAAGGTATAACTACAAACTTGTAGTGTCCATATCTTGTTCAAAAAGATGTTTTGTTTATGTCCTGGTCTTTTATCCTAACTTGATGATAACTGGATCGTAGATCCAATTTTGAGAATATCTTGGCCCCGCCAACTTGATCGAATAGATCATTTATCCTTGGTAAGGGTTATTTGTTCTTAATAGTTACTTTGTTCAGTTGTCTATAATCAATACATAGTCTTAATGTACCGTCTTTATTTTCCACGAAGAGAACTGGTGCTCCCCATGGCGAGACACTTGGTTTGATATACTCTTTGTCCAACAATTCTTGTAATTGTATTTTTAATTCCGTTAGTTCTGGTAAACTCATTCGGTAGGGTGGTTTTGAGATAGGGGTTGATCTGGGTAGTAGGTCTATGGATAAATCTATTTCTCTTCTAGGAGGTAATTCTGGTATCTCATCAACAAACATGTCTTTGAATTCACATAGGACATCAAAGTCTTCTAACTTGGTCTTATCTTCTTTTTCTAGTAGATTCGTCACTTGGATAGCGTAGACTTGACATCCCTTTCTAATACATTTCTTGAGTTGCATCGCTAAAACTTGTCTGACTGACACAGGTTTTGGTATGCCTTGGGTTGTCCTAACAGTGCCAAAAATATCTTTATAGCTAAGTATCTTTGTATAACAGTCTAGGAATGTTTTGTGTTATTCCAACCAATCCATCCCAATAATTATATCATAAGATCCTAGTGGTAGGATGTTCAGATTGGTCCTTATCTTTTGACCATCTAAGCTAAACTCCAGATCAAAAATAAAGTTGGCTACTTTTCTTTTAGTACCCGTTGCTAGTTGTACAAGCCAAGATTTTTCATGTTTCAGTTTCTTAAGTTTATTCGACTCTACTACATCGAGAGTAATATAACTTAACGTAGCTCCAGGGTCAATTAAAACATAAATTTGAGTGTCATTGATTTTACCTTCAATCTCTACCACAGAGGATTGGTAGTCATCTTGTCGATCGTCTATGGCTGCATTTATCCGGTGCAGACTTCTACCCATGTCTCCCACTGTCGAGACTTCCTGCAAATTGTGAACAACAGTTCTATTTGTTGTAATTAAATGTGGACAGTTCCTCCTTAGATGAGGTTCTCCACACACCCAACACTTTAATGGCTCGCGGGAGTTGTCCTCGAACTTCTTCATTTCGATGTTCACTGGTTTACCGCTACCTTGTGTATTCAGATGATTGGAGCAAAAATCTTTTCTTGGGAAACTCCTTGTTGCATTCCGATAAGGATCAAGATGGTATCCTTTCTTCCGTTGGTTCATTCCATCTTGCTTCTTATCCTTCCGAGTCTTGGGAAACTCTACCTGTTGTTTATACTGGTCATAGCACATTCGTGCCTTCCTGAATTCCTCACTCAAGGATTTGGGGCTGTCAAACTCAATTATGTCATGGTAAGCCTGTGGTAAACAGCTTAAGAATCGTTGTATTTTTACCTTATCCTCTTGAATATATGGTACGAATATTAGTAGTTCCAGAAATATATTTATAAGATCCTCTATCATCATTTGTCTGAGTCGTAGCTCATAAAATTCTTTTGTCTTCCTTTCATAATAGCTTTTAGAAAGGTATTGTTTTTTGAAATGCTTCTTAAATTCGAACCACTCCAATTGTTTCTCCTTTAGGCCCTTGGCCAATTTCAAGTCCTGACACCAAATGATGGCCTTCCCCTTCAGATTGTAAATGGCCATTCTGACTTTCATGTTGTTGGAATAATTGTAGATCTAGAAGTATTTTTTGTTGTCCAACAACCATGCCTCGACTTCTTCTCCTGTCCAGGATTCTCCGTCAAAAGTGGTTGGTTTAATCTTTTTAAATTCTCCTTCAAGGTGGTCTATTTGTTTTCTTTTTCTGTTCGATATGGTTTTGTATTCAGCTGAAGGTGTCCCTTTAGATGAACTGTCTCCTTTTTCGGTTTTTGTACCAAAATTCTTGGAGGCCCTTTTGATGACCTCCTCCTCCTGGTTATCATTTTTTGGGCTTTTCTTGGTTACTATACTCCGCAGCAAGACTTCTTTTATCTCTTGCAGTTCTTGTTGTGCCTTCTTCATTTTTTCATTGTCATCCTTCAAAACCTGTAGTTCAACAATAAGGTTCCCCATTGTTTCCAACACCTCTGTGGGTGAGCTTCCATCACTGTTATGTCTTGGATCCCCAGGAGGTCCTTGCTGCGGATCCTCTTCCATCCTGATTTCTACATCTTCTTGAGCTGCCATAATTCAACACAAAACTGAAAGGCTTTCTGTTTGTAATCCACAAGATTTATTAGTTTTTCCATAAATCAGAATATATACTAAGAAATTTGATGTGGCCTTGTTTAGGCCCAGTGTGGTAACCTGGCTCTGATACCATATGTAATAAACCTCAATTTTGCCATAAAAAAAATAAATTTCTTGGACATAAATCGATTTCGTTTAAGCTTAGAACTTTAAGAAAAAAAGAAAGATTATTTTTGTCCATAATGACATTATTATACCAGTGTAGTTTCCTTCGAATAAATCTCTATTAACATCTGTACATAATCCCACCTATAAGAATATACATAGTTGTGTCTTTCCTTAAATACATATAGAACAATTCTTTGACACAGGGATAGTTTCATCTTATACCTGGCTTAATCAGTTTAATACTTTCACACAATAGTTTCTGTATTTTTTTCTTATATATCTTGTACACAATGACTTGAAAAAAAATTGATTCTATGATTCCCATACCTCTATCCCGGATGGATATCTTCCAACGTTTCCTACCAATTCCATTCACTACCGAAATAGAGGTGTTCTTACAAAAAATACTTCTTACCATGTTTCTACAGTTTTGGGAAAAAACAGAGGTCAAACAGATTTCGGCGATTACAGTTACCAAGCACTAACACACAACAACTCCCAAAAGGTGAAAAAAGGATCAGCACTTCGGGATTTTGGGGCTTGGGCCTTCACGATTACAGGTGCCCAAACACCAACACAAACAAACTTCTGAAAAGCAAAGAAAGTGGGACACGCACTCCGAGGTTTCAGAGTTCGGGACTTCGTGATCACAAGCACCCAAAACATCAATACACAACAACTCCCGAAATGCGAAAGGAAAAAGGTGGGACCTGCACTTCGAGATTTCGGGGTTCAGGACTTAACGGTTACAAGTGCCCAAACACCAACACAACACAAATCTCCGAAATGTGAAAACGAAGGGAAGGTGTGAACTGGGTTTCGGGATTTCAGGGTTCGAAACTTCGTGATTTCCGGGTCCAAACATCAACATAAAAAACTCCCGATATGAGAAAAAAGGAAAGGCGAGACCCATATTTTGGGATTTTCGGTTTCAAGATTTCACAAGTCTTGAGGGTCCAAAACCTCAACATAAACAAACTTTCGATATGCGAAAAAAGAAAAGGCGAGACCCGTATTTCAGGATTTCAGGTTTCATAATTTCGTGACTTCAAAGGTCAAACCTCAGCTCACAGGAACTTCTGAATTTCGAAAATGGAAAAAGAGGAAAGGTGGGACCGACATTTCGGGGTTTCGGGCTTTGGGATTTTGCGACTTCCAAAAAAAAAACATCAATACATAGCAACTCCCGAAATGTGAAAGAAAAACTAATGGGGTACAACACTTCGGGGTTTCAGGGTTTTGCGACTTCAAAAGTCAAACAACAATGCATAGAAACTCTCGAAATGCGAAAAGGCAAGGTGGACTAAAGTCTCTCTATTGAAAAATTTAAGGGAACCATACGCAAAGGAAAGAATACTTTACTTCTACTACACTATTTTTATCACTCCCTGATCTTTATCCTTTACTGGTGCTCTTGGTTTTGGTAATTATAAAATACCGAACACAAAACATTAAAAGGCGTGAGGACTTGTAGATCCAGTGCTTCGGCTTTTCGGGGTTTGGGATCTCGTGTTTTCAAAAGCCAAACCTCTACACACCAGAACTCTCGAATCGCGAAAAGCAAAAAGAGGAAAGGTGGGACCCTCCCTTCGGGATTTCGGGGTTCGAGATTTCGTGAGTTCCGGTATCCAAATATCAACTTAATCAAACTTCCAAAATGTGAAAGAAGGAAGAGGTGGAACCCGCATTTCAGGTTTTCGGGGGTTAGAACTTCGTGAGTTCCAGTGTACATGCATCGACCTAGACGAACTACCGAAATGCGAAAAGGAAGAGGTGAAACCCACATTTCGAGTTTTCGGAGTTCGGAACTTCGCGAGTTTCGTTGTACATGCATCAACATAGAAAAACTACCAAAATGCGAAAAGGAAGAGGTGGAACCCACATTTAGGGTTTTCGGGGTTCAGGGTTTTGCGAATCCAAATGCCCCAAACCTCACCTGCAACGACTCCTGAAAATGCAGAAAAGAGAAAGTTGGAATAATACTTCAGTCTTCGCAATTCGTCATAGACTTTAACTCTAGAAAGGGTGGGTCATTTTTAAAGAAAAGGGGAAGCATAAAATCTTCTGATAGGCGTCAATTTCTCGGGATTATTCAGCATCTGATAAAATAAAGGGGTTTTCCATATTTCTTTAACCTCTCAAATTCAGTCAGGCTATACACATCTAGAATTTTGTTTGCATGTTGTGAATGCATGTGAAAGATTCATACAAACTAGGAAATCGTATGTGTAACTGAATATATGAGTGTCCCCGAGACCATAAGGTTCTTGCTATTTCATATTTCTCTTCAATTTTAAATATAGGAAACAGGAAGCTCTTTAAAGGGTAAGATTGTGCGGAAAATTAATTTTAGCGATGCATCTACACGTTTTCTTTCAGCCCAAATTTACTCAATCCTGATTTACTCAGATTAGATCTGTTTAATACTTAAGAGATGAAAATAAAACTATATCTATACACACAGATTTCCATGTATTCCTCACAGTAAACAGATGTAACCATTCAGAAATAATTACATTAATGCAATTTAGATAGAACCACTCAACAGATACATGGCGTCAATCATACATATTCATTCATAATAGAGAGGGGTAGATTAACATATCTAAATCCAATCCGCGGGAAGACAAAGGGAACAACCATGTTGCTCCCAATCGTAGAACAGGGCATCCAAATCTACTTGCCCAATTCACCCCCTAGCCTGACCATGAATCCATGAGGGCGAACTTGGAGACTCCTCAACAATAATTCCATATTTTTCAGCAGTTCTCCCCTTGCCTCACAGTTACTCGACAATGCTCATAACAGCAAGAGGACTCACAATCCTTCTCCTAGCATACTTGGCAACGTCCTCCCTCCTCGCATATGCTATTTAACAATTTTTTCCCAGGTCTTTTCTCTCCTTTGGGGATTTTCGCAGATTTCTAAATCCCTGATTTCCAGGGGCTGCCAGTGGCCAAATCTTTGATTTTCCACTTGTAATAATTAGTCCAGAGGCAGTTCCAACATGTTCCCCACTCATGGAATCATGGTCAGTTGATTTTAACATGGTTGTTCCATTTGTCCTCCTGCAATTAATATAAATATGCAGTTGTGATACAAGTGTCATAGTCAAATAGTTAGTTGAGTCCAAACAGATCTATGCCCAACAATCACAATAATTAAATACAATTATCAAATTCAAAATTAGGAATTTCCATAAATGGGAAAAATTTTCCAGATTCGAATTTGCCAAAAACGAAAATAAATTTCCAATTCATTAATTTTATGTCAATTCCTTCACTATTAGGGTAATCTAAAAGTCTAAATTGTAAGAATGTAATGAACAAACATGAAACTTAAATTTTCAATTATCATGTCAACTCAAGATGTAAGACTCTAATGCAAAGACCCTGTAGTTCAAACTTTTACATGCTTACATGATATCTAATAATAAACAGACATTGAAATTATCATAAAGGGTCATTCAATTATGATTAATAATGATGAACAATCATTGCAATTATGATATAAAAAAAATTCAATTAATGGATATGAACATAATTGTCCAAAGGATTTCACCACTCACAATTATGTGGCCTTAATTCTAACATAAACCCTTAATTCTAACATAAACCCTAATTAAAGTTTATAAATGAAATTAGGTATTCGTCCACAAGTTAAAAAGTAGATTTAAGCCATTGTCGTGACATACATCATAGTATGTAATAATTAACATAGATATACTTTTATAATCTATTGTAATAAATAGATTTTAATGATATCCTTTAAATCTATGGGATTTACCATCTGTTGTAAACTTATGGGATTTTACCATATGTTGCGTTAAATCTATAGATTTTCTTTTGTTGCTGTCGTCTTAAGTGGGATTTATTAATAGATTTAAATACGTTAAAAATAATATATTAACACGATTTCTTTATAAAATGTAAAGACAATATACTCTGAAAATACCATCTATAAAGGTGAGAAAATACAAGGTGACTTGTGTTTGTTCTGATTTAAAATAATATATGAAGTGATCTTCCCGTGTTTAAAAAATAATAATTCAATACCAACGATAGATTTTAAAAATGTAAAGAAGATATATTCTTAAATTACCATATCGAAAAGAAGATATTTTAAGTTATATTGGGTATTTTATGATTGCAGAACGATCAATTCTCTGCAAGTATTAGGTCACAAATAACATTTAATGTTACTGAAGGTAGAACCTAATGAAGATTAATTCGGCTTTCTAAATCTAAATGCTAAAAGCAGTTTCATAATGTTGTTTAAATGGGGCTGGAAATGGTAATTCTGCGTGCACTGAGGTTTCTTAATGTCATATGACTGTGTCAAGTTATGAGTGTGCAGTATAATTTAGGAGGATAGTTTGAGTTTTCTTTCATTGGTTCAAGATCGATTCCATGAAAAAAAATCTTGAAAGTGATATGTTCAATAGTGTAGTTTCGTTATTTTCAACTTGATTTAAATGTGTAGTATATTCCAGCTTTACAAAGATGATAGGTTGGGTTTTTTCCATTGATCGTAGTTCAATTTCCAATTTCTAAATAACTCAAACAATTATTACTTTAGCCGCAGTGAGATAAAACAAATGAAAATATAACACTCACATAATTTAAAAATTAAACATTTACAACGTGACAAAATAAATATAAATATAATACAATGATAGTTGATGGCCATTGATACTTTCGTATCCAAGTTTCTTCGTTGTCTTCTTTGAAAAAAGTTATAACATAGTTTATCACATATAATCTTATTTAAATTTAATCTTGTTAGATTTAAGAATGAAGACATGTGATTTTTCCTTATTTTCATGTTTTGGAGGATTTTTTATTATTCCATTGATACGGTTGGTTCTACATATTTCAATAGAGAAGAGGACATCGCTGGTCCATAAGAAGACATGATTGTGACAAGTCTCTCTTCTTTCATCAAGTCACATCATTAAAAAAAGAGCATTCTGATTAGAATTTGAAAAAACTCGAGAGGTGTGGGCTAATTTAATGGAGGACAATAATTGGTGGTTAGCTTCTGTGGGTGAATATCACGAGGACACCCAGACGAAGAAGGGTCCCTGGACTATCCAAGAGGACATGGAGCTCACTAGTTATATAAGTTTCACGGGGATGGGTGCTGGAAATTTCTTGCTAAAGCAGTCGATATGTAAGAATAAACCTCTATGAATACATACATCTGTGATTGGTTAACATTTGCGGGGGAAATTTTGATTGTTTTATGTGTGGTGGGTGCTTATTATGTAATGTAAAGACCACTTACAAAAAGCACACACATTAATTCGTAATGTATATATTTTGCAGGTCTCAAGAGAATTGGCCAGAGCTACAGGCTAAGGTGATTGGTTAACATCTGCGGGGAAAATTTTGACTGTTTTCTGTGTCGTGGGTGCTTATTATGTAATGTAATGACCACTTATGGAAATCACACACATTAATTCGTAATGTATATATTTTGCAGGTCTCAAGAGAATTGGCAAGAGCTGCAAGTTAAGGTGATTGGTTAACATCTGCGGGCACAATTTTGATTGTTTTCTATGTCGTGGGTGCTTATTATGTAATGTAATGACCACTTACAGAAAGCACACACATTAATTCGTAATGTATATATTTTGCAAGTCTCAAGAGAATTGACAAGAGAGGCAGGCTAAGGTGGCTTAACTATCTCCAGCCTGATCTCAAACACGACAAGATCACTCCTGTAAAGGATCATTTGATTATCAAACTCCACGTCATTTTGGAGAATAGGTATGTACTCATAAAATTATTGTACATGTTTGTCTCTGAGTACATATGATTTGACAATGGATTGATGTTTTTCTTTGATACGCCTCTTCCCAGAGTGATATGTTATATCGAAATATTAATAATTCTTTTAGCGTGCATGCGACTGTATGTAAATTTTAAAAACTGTAATAGTTCTTTTCGCGTGCATGGGGCTGTCTGTAACTGTAAATTGACAAATAGCCTAGTAAATATTTAAGCGTAGGAGGTGGGAAAAACGTGAGTAGGAGGTGAAACGACTCACAGAATGCGTGGCACATGCGGCTGACAAATATCCTAGTAATTATTTAAGCGTAGGAGGTGAAATGGCTCACAGAATGTGCTGCAAATGCGATTGTCTATAAATTGGCAAAACGGTAGGAGGTGGGAAAAAGGGCGGTTCAGGTTATGACATAAAAGTTTTAATCATTTAAATGTGGTAATTATATATCTTTACAATAATTTTATAATGTGATTAGATAAATGTAAAAAAGTAAACATGTTAATGGATGTCTTCATAAATACAAGTAAGTTATGAACAATAAATCTGACTCATTGATTATGGAGAACGACTAAGAATAGGCGAGCATCTTCAATGTGTAGCCATCAAATTAAAATTTAATAAGATTTAAGATTAAAAGATCATTAATTATCAGCATTTCATATTTTACATTATATTTAAAAGTTATGACATCTTCAAATAATTACTAATACAAAATTAAAATTAAATGAAAAGTTAAAATTATGATATATATATATATATATATATATATATATATATATATATATATAT
>JZKD02S1674325.1:1429051-1439743 GCA_000966675.3 Picea glauca | reverse complement strand
CTAATATACACAGGGATTTTAGGTTTTAGATTTTGTGGGTAGACCATTGAACCAGCTTCAAGCTGGGGCGGGGCAGGATTGAACCAGCTTGGATGCGAAGCTGGGGCGGGGCAGGAAGGTGTAGATGCAAAGTGATCTGTTTTGTAGGAGTTTCAATTAATTTAGTATATGAAGATGTCAATTTTAGTTTATATTATATTTATGATAATTAAGAGTTATAAAAAAATTAGAGTTTATGGTATAGCCTATAGTTCGTTCACCAGCCATAATTTTGTGGCTGCGTTAGTATATAAAAATGTATCTATCTTTAGTTCTAAATAGATAATATTTATAACAGCCATAATTTTGTGGCTGCGCTAGTAAATGTATCTATCTTTATTTAGATAATATTTATAAGTTACATTTATTGTAATTTCATTACTTCATTTATAACCAAATTAATAATCTGACAACGTTATTATTACCAAACAAGAGTTTTTATGCGGACTCTTTATTACTGAAATTTTGAGTTATGCAGACTCTTTATGTGTCCATTTTGAGTTATATGGACACTATCAAAGTTCAAGTGATGGCTCCAAAAGTTTATATTGATGCAAATATGTTGTTCAAGTGTTTCATGGAGGCCTTTGAAGAGGTCAAGGAAGCCTCCATCCATCTTAAGTTATCGAAAGTTGTGAAATTTAAATTTAAGTCTAATTGAGTTTCAAAAGCTTATATCCATGCAAATATGTTGTCTTTTTTATGGAGGTTTTTGAGGAGATCAAAGAAGCCTCCATCCAACTTAAGTTATCATGAATTTTGAAATTTAAATTTAAGTTCAAGTGATGTTGTCTTGTTTCATGGAGGCCTTTGAGGAGATCAAGGAAGCTTCCATCCAACTTAAGTTATTGTAAGTTGTGAAATTTAAATTTAAGTTTAAGTGATTTAAATTAGTGTCTTATTTCACAGAGACCTTTGAAGAGATGAAATAAGCCTCCATCTAGGTTAAGAAGTTATCTTAAGATGTGAAATTTGAATTTAAGTTCAAGTTATCGTTCCAAAAGCTTATATCAATGCAAATATGATGTGGAAGTGTTTCATGACTAACTTTGAAGAGATTAAGGAAACTTCCATTCATCTTAAGTTATCCTAAGTTAGTAAAATTTAAACTTATAAAAAATTATGAAAATATTATTTTTCTTTAATATTTATTTTCAAATACATTTTTATAATTTTTTAAATTGAATCATTGAACAGGAACAATCATAAAACCAACTATTTGAATTATTAGTATCCATATTCATTGGCCCAAAAGTTAAATGGATTGTACATTTTAAAATCATGTTAAAAATGACCATTTATTTATCTATTAAATCCATAGAAAAATTAAAATGTTACGATTTTCGATTCACATTCCAAAAAAAATCTCTACTTTTCAATATTTTAGGTTTCACATTCCAAATATCTACATTTGAATACCCGGTGTGGCATGCCTTGAATTTCATATAAGCCAACACGGATCACTGGTTGTGTTATTTTTCAGTGAAAATTTAGTCATGCACTAGTTACAAGTTATTAACTCCTGATCAGTGTATCAAATTTCGATATGGATTTAAATCAAGTTTAATGATTTTTAAGTTTAAAATTTTTATTATTATTTTAATAATTAAATGATTTTTAATTATTAAAAATTATTTTTGATAATTAATAATTTGAATAATAATAATATAAAATTTATTTAACTGATTTATTTAAAAAAGTTATTATAAATTTTTTTTAGCAATTGTATTAGTCATGAAAGCATACTTTTGGTCATTTGTAAATGTGTCAGAAAATATGCTATATTCATTTTTGTATTTGTAATCATTTTTGGGGATATGTAAATGTGTTAAAAAATATGTTATATTTCATAACTTTGTATTTGTAAGTGTGGTAGTTGGAGTAAATGGTACATGTTAAAATTTCATAACTTTGTATGTGGTGGTTGGAGTAAAGGGTATATATTAAAATTTCATAACTTTGTACTGGTGTAAGAAAATATGAGTAAATGTTAAAATTTTAATTTTTTTAATTTTTATTATTAAATGGGTGAAGAAAAGTGATAAGTTAAATTAATTTCTAATTTATTATCAATAAATTAATTATTTCTTTTGTATTTGTAACTACTTTGGGGGATATGTAAATGTGTCAAAAAATATACTATATTCCATAACTTTGTATTTGCAAGTGTGGTAGTTGGAGTAAATGGTATATGTTAAAATTTCATAACTTTGTATGTGATAGTTGGACTAAAGGGTACATGTTAAAATTTTATAACTTTGTATTGGTAAATGTATAAGAAAACATGAGTAGAAGATATGAGATGAGTAGATGTTAAATTTTTAATTTCTATAATTTTTGTTAGATTTGTGAAAAAAGGTGATAAGTTAAATTAATTTCAACTTTATTATTAAAAAATTAATTATCTTTTATAATAAATTAATTTTAAATTATTATTTTATCTATTTAAATTATTTATTTTTTAAGAATGTATTTAGTGATGATTGTTGTTTTCATTTAAAAACTAGTATTACTAATTTTGTTTTTAAATAGTTATTTAACATTTTAAATATTATTAATGTATTTAGTGATGATTGTTGTTTTCATTTAAAAACTAGTATTATTAATTTTGTTTTTGAAATAGTTATTTAACATTTTAAATATTATTAATT
The DNA here is from genome assembly GCA_000966675.3 of Picea glauca. Classification (NCBI taxonomy): domain Eukaryota; kingdom Viridiplantae; phylum Streptophyta; class Pinopsida; order Pinales; family Pinaceae; genus Picea; species Picea glauca. The sequence goes on along the minus strand of JZKD02S1674325.1, from coordinate 1,437,053 downwards.
ATAAAGGATTAACATTTTATTAAATGTTGTTTTCTCAATATTTTACTTAATGTAAAAAAAAACTCTAAAATTTGTAATATATATATATATATATATATATATATATATATATATATATATCATAATTTTAACTTTTCATTTAATTTTTATTTTTATTTTGTATTAATATATATTTGAAGATGTTATAACTTTTATATATAATGTAATATATGAAATGTTGATAATTAATGATCTTTTAATCTTAAATCTTATTAAATTTTAATTTGATGGTTACACATTGAAGATGCTGGCCTATTCTTAGTCGTTCTCCATAATCAATGAGTCAGATTTATTGTTCATAACTTACTTGTATTTATGAAGACATCCATTAACATGTTTATTTTTTTACATTTATCTAATCACATTATAAAATTATTGTAAAGATATATAATTACCACATTTAAATGATTAAAACTTTTATGTCATAACCTGAACCACCCTTTTTCCCACCTCCTACAGTTTTGCCAATTTATAGACAATCGCATTTGCAGCACATTCTGTGAGCCATTTCACCTCTTACGCTTAAATAATTACTAGGATATTTGTCAGCCGCATGTGCCACGCATTCTGTGAGTCGTTTCACCTCCTACTCACGTTTTTCCCACCTCCTACGCTTAAATATTTACTAGGCTATTTGTCAATTTACAGTTACAGACAGCCCCATGCACGCGAAAAGAACTATTACAGTTTTTAAAATTTACATACAGTCGCATGCACGCTAAAAGAATTATTAATATTTCGATATAACATATCACTCTGGGAAGAGGCGTATCAAAGAAAAACATCAATCCAGGAGGTAAGATCAATCCAGGAGGTAAGATCTGTAGAAACTTTTTCAATTAGATTATTATGTGTCAGAAAATATGCTATATTTCATAACTTTGTATTTATAAATGTGGTAGTTGAAGTAAATGGTATATGTTAAAATTTCATAACTTTGTATATGGTAGTTGGAGTAAAAGGTATATGTTAAAATTTTATAACTTTGTATTGATAAATGTGTAAATGTGTAAGAAAACATGAGTAAATGTTAAATTTTTAATTTTTATAATTTTTGTTAGATTTGTGAAGAAAAGTGGTAAGTTAAATTAATTTCAAATTTATTATTAATAAATTAATTTTAGATTATTAGTTTATCTATTTAAATTATTTTTTAAGAATATATTTAGTGATGATTGTTATTTTCATTAAAAAAAAGCTAGTATTACTAATAACATTTTTTGTTTTTGAAATAGTTGTTTAACATTTTAAATATTAATAATTATAAAGGATTAACATTTCGTTAAATGTTGTTTTCTCAATATTTTACTTAATGTAAAAAGAAAATTCTAAAATTTGTTATATATATATATATATATATATATATATATATATATATATATATATATATATTTCATAATTTTAATTTTTCATTTAATTTTGTATTATTAATTATTTGAAGATGTCATAAGTTTTAAATACAATGTAAAATATTATTTTTGAATATAATGTAAAATATTGGTTATAAATACATTTTTAGTATTACTTTAATTAAGCTGATAAACTTATATCTATGGGAAATGCGCATAAATAATGATCTTTTAACCTTAAATCCTATTAAATCTTAATTTGATGGTTACACATTGAAGATGTTGACCTATTCTTAGTTGTCCTCCAAAATCAATGAATTAGATTTATTATTCATAACTTCTTTGCATTTATGAAGGCATTTGTTAACATGTTTACTTGAAGGCATCCGTTAACATGTTAATTTTTTTACATTTACCTAATCACATTATAAAATTATTGTAAGGATATATAATTACCACGTTTAAATGATTAAGGAGGATTAATATCTATGCAAGCCACGTTTATATCATTAAAAACCACTGCACATGTTTCATGTTCGAGGCACGCTTTCATTTCTGATGTTTAAACCCGCTTTAATGCCATGACCTGGACACAGGACCTGCAAGACCTGAACCGCCCTTTTTCCCACCTCCTAAGCTTAAAAAATTACCCGTCTATTTGCCAATTTATAGACACCCGCATTTGTCACACATTTTGTGAGCCATTTCACCTCCTACGCATGTTTTTCCCACCTCCTACACTTAAATATTTACTAGGCTATTTGCCAATTTACAAAGAGTCGCATTTGCCAATTTACAGTTTTTAAAATTTCCAGACAGTCGCATGCACGCGAAAATAACTATTACTGTTTCGATATAACATATCACTCTGGGAAGAGGCGTGTCAAAGAAAAGCATCAATCCAGGCAAGGTAAGATCTGTAAAAAATTCTGCAAAGCATCAATCCTTAAATTACTCAGCGTTGGTGTATTTTCATCATCATGAATCATCGACAGGAATCAAAGTTGTTGTATTTTGAGCTTTTACGTCGAGCTTCGGGTGAGTGTTGTTGGATCCCTGTTGATAGAGTTATTATAAGTTTATATAGTCGATTTGTTAATGCGCTCAAATCATATGCGCTTTGATATAGTCGATTGTCAAATCACATGTGCTCAGAGACAAACATGTACAATAATTTTATGAGTACATACCTATTCTCCAAAATGCCGTGGAGTTTGATAATCAAATGATCCTCTTCAGGAGTGATCTTGTCGTGTTTGAGATCAGGACGGAGATAGTTAAGCCACGTTAAGCTGCAGCGCTTGTCAATTCTCTTGAGACCTGCAAAATATATACATTATGAATTAATGTGTGTGCTTTCCGTAAGTGGTCATTACATTACATAATAAGCACCCACGACACAGAAAACAATCAAAATTGTGCCCGCAGATGTTAACCAATCACCTTTTAGCCTACAACTCTTGCCAATTCTCTTGAGACCTGCAAAATATATACATTACGAATTAATGTGTGTGATTTCCAATAAGTGGTCATTACATTACATAATAAGCACCCACGACACAGAAAACAGTCAAAATCCCCCCCGCAGATGTTAACCAATCACCTTAGCCTGCAGCTCTGGCCAATTCTCTTGAGACCTGCAAAATATATACATTACGAATTAATGTGTGTGCTTTCTGTAAGTGGTCATTACATTACATAATAAGCACCCACGACACATAAAACAATCAAAATTGCCCTGGCAGATGTTAACCAATCACAGATGTATGTATTCATAGAGGTTTATTCTTACATATCGACTGCTTTGGCAAGAAATTTCCAGCACCCATCCCCGTGTAAACTTATATAACTAGTGAGCTCCATGTCCTCTTGGATAGTCCAGGGACCCTTCTTCGTCTAGGTGTTCTCCTGATATTCACCCACAGAAGCTAACCACCAATTATTGTCCTCCATTAAATTAGCCCACACCTCTCGAGTTTTTTTCAAATTCTAATCAAAATGCTCTTCTTTTAATGATGTGACTTGATGAAAGAAGAGAGACTTGTCACAATCATGTCTTCTTATGGACCAACGATGTCCTCTTCTCTATTGAAATATGTAGAACCAACCCTATCAATGGAATAATAAAAAATCCACCAAAACATGAAAATAAGGAAAAATCACATGTCTTCATTCTTAAATCTAACAACATTAAATTTAAATAAGATTATATGTGATAAACTATGTTGTAACTTTTTTCAAAGAAGATAACGAAGAAACTTGGATACGAAAGTATCAATGGCCATCAACTATCATTGTATTATATTTATATTTATTTTGTCACGTTGTAAATGTTTAATTTTTAAATTATGTGAGTGTTATATTTTCATTTGTTTTATCTCACTGCGGCTAAAGTAATAATTGTTTGAGTTATTTAGAAATTGGAAATTGAACTTCGATCAATGGAAAAAACCCAACCTATCATCTTTGTAAAGCTGGAATATACTACACATTTAAATCAAGTTGAAAATAATGAAACTACAATATTGAACATATCGCTTTCAAGAATTTTTTTCATGGAATCGATCTTGAACCAATGAAAGAAAACTCAAACTATCCTCCTAAATTATACTGCACACTCATAACTTGACAGAGTTAATCTATGCGTGTAGCTAACAATGAATGCAACCTGGTTAGCGGCACTTTAGAATGTATAGGACCAAAGGTGAGGATCTGAATGCCATTTATACTCATCTGCACAGGATGCCCAACACACTAATTTAGAGGCTGGTGTTTTGGAGATCGAAATCAACCGTATTTCGTGCCAAATGGACATAGNCCCACACCTCTCGAGTTTTTTCAAATTCTAATCAGAATGCTCTTTTTTTAATGATGTGACTTGATGAAAGAAGAGAGACTTGTCACAATCATGTCTTCTTATGGACCAGCGATGTTCTCTTCTCTATTGAAATATGTAGAACCAACCGTATCAATGTTATAATAAAAAATCCTCCAAAACATGAAAATAAGGAAAAATCACTTGTCTTCATTCTTAAATCTAACGAGATTAAATTTAAATAAGATTATATGTGATAAACTATGTTGTAACTTTTTTCAAAGAAGACAATGAAGAAACTTGGATACGAAAGTATCAATGGCCATCCACTATCATTGTATTCTATTTATATTTATTTTGTCACGTTGTAAATGTTTAATTTTTAAATTATGTGAGTGTTATATTTTCATTTGTTTTATCTCACTGCGGCGAAAGTAATAATTGTTTGAGTTATTTAGAAATTGGAAATTGAACTTAGATCAATGGAAAAAACCCAACCTATCATCTTTGTAAAGCTGGAATATACTACACATTTAAATCAAGTTGAAAATAATGAAACTACACTATTGAACATATCACTTTCAAATTTTTTTTTCATGGAATCGATCTTGAAGCAATGAAAGAAAACTCAAACTATCCTCTTAAATTATACTGCACACTCATAACTTGACAGAGTTAATCTATGCGTGTAGCTAACAATGAATGCAACCTGGCTAGCGACACTTTAGAATGTATAGGACCACAGGTGAGGATCTGAATGCCATTTATACTCACCCAACACAATAATTTAGAGGCTGGTGTTTTGGAGATCGAAATCAACCGTATTTCGTGCCAAATGGACATAGTAAAGGAGTTTAAAGGATCTTCTTTGGACAACAGCTAAGGTTTTAATAAACCTTAATGCACATGAATGACCATTCATATGACATTAAGAAACCTCAGTGCACGCAGAATTACCATTTCCAGCCCCATTTAAACAACATTTTGAAACCGCTTTTAGCATTTAGATTTAGAAAGCCGAATTAATCTTCATTAGGTTCTACCTTCAGTAACAATTTCCATCGGAATTCCGCACATGTAACCCTAATCATTAAATTGTTGAACATGAAAATAGGTCGTAATGTGTTTGGACATGATAGGGTGAAAGGTACATTAATCATGTCCCAGTTTTTCTTAGTTAATTACATGGGTCAAAGAGGAAATAGGGTTTTAGGATTGGTGTCCATATTCCGTCGATATTCAGTGTTTTAATACTAAATATCGATGAAATATGGACCCCAACCCTAAAACCCTATTTCCTCTGCGACTTCAATAAACTCGATTGCGATTGTAGACAATCACATTTTTTTTAAACATTAACTTAAATTCCTCAGCGTTGGTGTATTTTGGAGTTTACCGCGATGTTAAGTTTGGATAACATTAAATGTTATTAGTGACCTAATACTTGTAGAGAATTTATGGTTTTGCAATCATAAAATACCCAATATAACGTAAATTAGCAACAACCACTTTATAAAAGTGGTCGAATGTAGAAAATGACGCCTTTCTGCCTATATCAACCACTTTTATAACATACTTTGAAAACTACAATTAATATATGATTAATGTATTATTTAATTATTACATTAATATAATATATAATAATAACTTATTAATATAATACATAAATGTGTTATATTAATGTATTAATTAATTAATACATTAATAATACATTAAATACATTAATAATACATTATAAAAGTATTGATACAGTAATTAATTAATACATTAATCTTAATGTATTTAATAATACATTGATGTATTAAATAAATTAAATATATTAAATTCATTAATACATTAATGTATTTAATATATTATTAATGTATTAAATACATTAATACATTATTAATGTATTTAATGCATTAATACATTAATGCATTTAATGTATTAATGCATTTAATACATTAATGTATTAATATATGTAATATATTAATAATGTATTAATACATAAATACATTAATGTAATAATACATTAAAACATTAAATACATTAATATATTAATGCATTAATACATTAAATACATTAATCTATTAAATACATTAATGTGTTAATATATTAATACATTAATGTATTAATGTATTTAATACATTAATGTCTTAATGTATTTAATACATTAATGTATTAAATAGATTAATGTATTTAATACATTAATGTATTTAATATTTTTTGTCACATTGCAACGTTACATTAATGCATTTAATATTAATACATTAATGTATTAAATATATTAATACATTAATGTATTCAGGTATAGATTAAATACATTAATGTATTAAATACATTAATACATTATTAATGTATTTAATGTATTAATACATTAATGCATTTAATGCATTTAATACATTGATGTATTAATGCATTTAATACATTAATGTATTAATATATTTAATATATTAATAATGTATTAATGTATTAATACATAAATATATTAATACATTAATGTATTAATACATAAATATATTAATACATTAATGTATTAATACATTAAAGCATTAAATACATTAATATATTAATGCATTAATACATTAAATACATTAATCTATTAAATACATTAATGTATCAATGCATTAATACATTAAATACACCAATGTATTAGTTAGTTATATTAATGTATTAATACACTAATGTATTAATAGATACATTAATACATTAATGCCTTTAATATTAAATACATTAATGTATTAAATATATTAATAATGTATTAAATACATTAATCTATTAAATACATTAATGTATTTAATACATTAATGTGTTAATATATTAATACATTAATGTATTAATGTATTTAATACATTAATGTATTAAATAGATTAATGTATTTAATATTTTTTATCACATTGCGACGTTCGAAAAATAGATACATTAATACATTAATGTATTAATATATTTAATATATTAATAATGTATTAATACATAAATACATTAAAACATTAAATACATTAATATATTAATGCATTAATACATTAAATACATTAATCTATTAAATACATTAATGTATCAATTCATTAATACATTAAATACACCAATACATTAATGTATTAAATAGATATATTAATGTATTAAATACATTAATGTATTAAATATATTAATAATGTATTAAATACATTAATCTGTTAATTACATTAATTACATTAATGTATTTAATACATTAATGTGTTAATATATTAATACATTAATGTATTAATGTATTTAATACATTAATGTATTTAATATTTTTGGTCACATTGCAACGTTAAAAAAAGTTCATCACATCGCGACATTGGAAAATGTCCACGTTTGGAAATGTTAGTCACAATGAGATGTATGAAATCATGTTTTGCTTTTTAGACAATGATTTATATTTTTCCTAAGGACATTGATAACAAAAGAGAAATGATCATCACATTGTGACGATGGGAAACGTTCGTCACAATGCGACATTGAGAAATGGTCATGACATTGCGACGTTGGGAAATGTTCATCACAAAGTGACGTTTGATGTTTGATGTTCGTCACAAAACGACATTTGATGTTACACACATAGACTAATTAAAAAAATATTAATAATGTATTAATATATTGATAGAATAATACATTAATGTACTAAAGTATTGATGTATTAATTAAATAATACATCAATGATATATAAATTAATGTATTAAATAATAAATACAAGTATTAAATGTATTAAATAATTGAAAACTTAATGTAATTTATAAATTTTGAAGTATTAAAATAGTAATGTATAACTTATTGTATGAAGGTAATATTGGACAATGTA
>JZKD02S1674325.1:1385959-1404273 GCA_000966675.3 Picea glauca | reverse complement strand
GAAAATCTATAGATTTAACGCAACATATGGTAAAATCCCATAAGTTTACAACAGATGGTAAATCCCATAGATTTAAAGGATATCATTAAAATCTATTTATTACAATAGATTATAAAAGTATATCTATGTTAATTATTACATACTATGATGTATGTCACGACAATGGCTTAAATCTACTTTTTAACTTGTGGACGAATACCTAATTTCATTTATAAACTTTAATTAGGGTTTATGTTAGAATTAAGGGTTTATGTTAGAATTAAGGCCACATAATTGTGAGTGGTGAAATCCTTTGGACAATTATGTTCATATCCATTAATTGAATTTTTTTTATATCATAATTGCAATGATTGTTCATCATTATTAATCATAATTGAATGACCCTTTATGATAATTTCAATGTCTGTTTATTATTAGATATCATGTAAGCATGTAAAAGTTTGAACTACAGGGTCTTTGCATTAGAGTCTTACATCTTGAGTTGACATGATAATTGAAAATTTAAGTTTCATGTTTGTTCATTACATTCTTACAATTTAGACTTTTAGATTACCCTAATAGTGAATGAATTGGCATAAAATTAATGAATTGGAAGTAAATTAATTGTGACATCTCCCAAAAATAAAATATTTTATTTTTATTTTTATGTGCTAGAAATTTATTTCCATTTTTGACAAATTTGAATCTCGAAATTTTTTGCCATTTATGACAATTCCTTATTTTGAATTTGATAATTGTATTTAATTATTGTGACTGTTGGGCAGAGATCTGTTTGGACTCGACCAACTATTTGACTATGACACTTGTATCACAACTGAATATTTATATTAATTGCAGGAGGACAAATGGAACAACCATGTTAAAATCAACTGACCATGACTCCATGAGTGGGGAACATGTTGGAACTGCCTCTGGACTGATTATTACAAGTGGAAAATCAGATATTTGGCCACTGGTAGCCCTTGGAAATCAGGGATTTAAAAATTTGCAAAAATCCCCAAAGGAGAGAAAAGACCCGGGCAAAAATTGTTAAATAGCAAATGCGAGGAGGCAGGACGCTGCCAAGTATGCTGGGAGAAGGATTGTGAGTCCTCTTGCTGTTATGAGCATTGTCGAGTAAGTGTGAGGAAAGGGGACAACTGTTGAAAAATCTGGAATTATTGCTGAGGAGTCTCCAAGTTTGCCCTCATGGATTCATGGTCAGGCTAGGGGGTGAATTGGGCAAGTAGATTTGGATGCCCTGTTCTACGATTGGGAGGAACGTGGTTGTTCCCTTTGTCTTCCCGCAGATTGGCTTCAGATATGTTAATCTACCCCTCTCTATTATGAATGAATATGTATGATTGATGCCATGTATCTCTTGAGTGGTTCTATCTAAATTGCATTAACGTAATTATTTCTGAATGATTACATCTATTTATTGTGAGGAATACATGGAAATCTATGTGTATAGATATAGTTTTATTTATGTGTCTTAAGTATTAAACAGATCTAATCTGAGTAAATCAAGATTGAGTAAATTTGGGCTGAAAGAAAACATGTAGATGCATCGCTAAAATTAATTTTCCACACAATCTTACCCTTTAAAGAGCTTCCTGTTTCTTATATTTAAAATTGAAGAGAAATATGAAATAGCAAGAACCTTATGGTCTCTGGGACACTCATATATTGAGTTACACATATGATTTCCTTGTTTGTATGAATCTTTCACATGCATTCACAACATGCAAACAAAATTCTAGATGTGTATAGACTGACTGAATTTGGGAGGTTAAAGAAATCTGGAAAACCCCTTTATTTTATCAGATGTTGAATAATCCTGAGAAATTGACGCCTATTAGAAGATTTTATGCTTCCCCTTTTGTTTAAAAATGACCCACCGTTTCTAGAGTTAAAGTCTATGACGAATTACGACGACCGAAGTATTAGTCCAACTTTCCCTTTTCCACATTTTCGGGAGTTGTTGCAGGTGAGGTTTGGGGCATTTGGATTCGCAAAACCCTAAACCCCGAAAACCCGAAATGTGGGTTCCACCTCTTCCTTTTTGCATTTCAGTAGTTCGTCTATGTTGATGGATGTACACCGAAACTTGCGAAGTTCCGAACTTTGAAAAACTGAAATGCGGGTTTCACCTCTTCCTTTTCGCATTTCGGTAGTTCGTCTATGTCGATGCATGTACATCGGAACTCGCGATGTTCCAACCCCCGAAAACGTTAAATGCAGGTTCCACCTCTTCCTTCTTTCACATTTTGGAAGATTGATTAAGTTGATGTTTGGATACCGAAACTCACGAAATCTCGAACCCTGAAATCCTGAAGGGCGGGTCCCACCTTTCCTCTTTTCTCTTTTCGCGATTCAGGAGTTCTGGTGTGCAGAGGTTTGGATTTTGAAAACACGGGATCCCGAAACCCAAAAAGCCGAAAAGCCGAAGTACTGGATCTACAATTCCTCACGCCTTTTCATGTTTTGTGTTCGGTATTTTATAATTGCCAAAACCAAGAGCACCAGTAAAGGATAAAGATAAGGGAGTGATAAAAATAGTGTAGTAGAAGTAAAGTGTTCTTTCCTTTGCGTATGGTTCCCTTAAATTTTTCAATATAAAGACTTTAGTCAACCTTGCCTTTTCGCATTTCAAGAGTTGCTATGCATTATTGTTTGAATTTTGAAGTCACAAAACCCCGAAACCCCGAAGTGTTGTACCCCATTCATTTTCCTTTCGCATTTCGGGAGTTGCTATGTATTGATGTTTTTTTTTTTTGGAAGTCACGAAATCCTGAAGCCCGAAACCCCGAAATGTCGGTCCCACCTTTCCTCTTTTTCCATTTTCAAAATTTGGAAGTTCCCGTGAGTTGAGGTTTGACCTTTGAAGTCGCAAAATCCCGAAACCTGAAATCCCAAAATACGGGTCTCACCTTTTCTTTTTTCGCATATCGGAAGTTTGTTTATGTTGAGGTTTTGGACCCTCGGAACTCGTGAAATCTCGAAACCTGAAATCTCGAAATACAGGTCTCGCCTTTCCTTTTTTCGCATATCGAGAGTTTGTTATGTTGATGTTTGGACCCAGAAATCGCGAAGTTCCGAACCCCGAATTCTCGAAACATGGGTCACACCTTCCCTTCGTTTTCACATTTCGAAGATTTGTGTTGTGTTGGTGTTTGGGCACTTGTAACCATGAAGTCCCGAACCCCGAAATCCCGATGTGCGGGTCCCACCTTTTTCCTTTTGCATTTTGAGAGTTGTTGTGTATTGATGTTTTGGGTGCTTGTGATCATGAAGTCCCGAACCCCGAAACCCCAGAGTGTGTGTCCCACTTTCTTTGCTTTTCGGAAGTTTGTTTGTGTTGGTGTTTGGGCGCCTGTAATCGTGAAGGCCCAAGCCCCAAAATCCCGAAGCACTGGTCCTCTTTTCACCTTTTCGGAGTTGTTGTGTGTTAGTGCTCGGCAACTGTAATCGCCGAAATCTGTTTGACCTCTGTTTTTTCGCAAAACTGTAGAAACATGGTAAGAAGTATTTGTTGTAAGAACAACTCTATTTCAGTAGTGAATGGAATTGGTAGGAAATGTTGGAAGATATTCATCCGGGATAGAGGTATGGGAATCATAGAATCATTTTTGTTTCAAGTCACTGTGTACAAGATATATAAGAAAAAAATACAGAAACTATTATGTGAAAGTATTAAACTGATTAAGCCAGCTATAAGATGAAACTATCCCTGTGTCAGAGAATCATTCTATATGTATTTAAGGAAAGCCACAACTATGTATATACTTATAGGTGGGATTATGTACAGATGTTAATAGAGATTTATTCGAAGGAAACTACACTGGTATAATAATGTCATTATGGACAAAAATAATCTTTCTTTTTTTCTTAAAGTTCTAAGCTTAAACGAAATCGATTTATGTCCAAGAAATTTATTTTTTTTATGGAGAAATTGAGGTTTATTACATATGGTATCAGAGCCAGGTTACAACACTGGGCCTAAACAAAGACACATCAAATTGCTTAGTATATATTCTGATTTATGGAAAAACTAATAAATCTTGTGGATTACAAACAGAAAGCCTTTCGGTTTTGTGTTGACATGATAATTGAAAATTTAAGTTTCATGTTTGTTCATTACATTATTACAATTTAGACTTTTAGATTACCCTAATAGTGAATGAATTGGCATAAAATTAATGAATTGGAAGTAAATTAATTGTGACATCTCCCAAAAATAATTTTTATTTTTATTTTTATGTGCTGGAAATTTATTTCCGTTTTTGACAAATTTGAATCTAGAAAATTTTTGCCATTTATGGCAATTCCTTATTTCGAATTTGATAATTGTATTTAATTATTGTGATTGTTGGGCAGAGATCTATTTGGACTCAACTAACTATTTGACTATGACACTTGTATCACAACTGAATATTTATATTAATTGCAGGAGGACAAATGGAACAACCATGTTAAAATCAAGTGACCATGACTCCATGAGTGGGGAACATGTTGGAAATGCCTCTAGACTGATTATTACAAGTGGAAAATTAGAGATTTGGCCACTAGCATCCCTTGGAAATCACGAATTTAGAAATCTGCGAAAATCCCCAAAGGAGAGAAAAGACCTGGGCAAAAATTATTAAATAGCATATGCGAGGAAGCAGGACGCTGCCAAGTATGCTGGGAGAAGGATTGCGAGTCCTCTTGCTGTTATGAGCATTGTCGAGTAAGTGTGAGGCAAGGGGACAACTATTGAAAAATTTGGAATTATTGCTGAGAAGTCTCCAAGTTTTCCCTCATGGATTCATGGTCAGGCTAGGGGGTGAATTGGGCAAGTAGATTTGGATGCCCTATTCTACGATTGGGAGGAATGTGGTTGTTCCCTTTGTCTTCTCGCAGATTGGATTCAGATATGTTAATCTACCCCTCTCTATTATGAATGAATATGTATGATTGATGCCATGTATCTCTTGAGTGGTTCTATCTAAATTGCATTAACGTAATTATTTCTGAATGATTACATCTGTTTATTGTGAGGAATACATGGAAATCTGTGTATAGATATAGTTTTATTTATGTGTCTTAAGTATTAAACAGATCTAATCTGAGTAAATCAAGATTGAGTAAATTTGGGCTGAAAGAAAACGTGTAGATGCATCGCTAAAATTAATTTTCCACACAATCTTACCCTTTAAAGAGCATCCTGTTTCTTATATTTAAAATTGAAGAGAAATATGAAATAGCAAGAACCTTATGGTCTCGGGGACACTCATATATTCAGTTACACATACGATTTCCTTGTTTGTATGAATCTTTCACATGCATTCACAACATGCAAACAAAATTCTAGATGTGTATAGATTGACTAAATTTGGAAGGCTAAAGAAATCTGGAAAACCCCTTTATTTTATCAGATGTTGAATAATCCTGAGAAATTGAAGCCTATTAGAAGATTTTATGCTTCCCCTTTTGTTTAAAAATGACCCACCGTTTCTAGATTTAAAGTCTATGACGAATTACAACGACCGAAGTATTAGTCCAACTTTCCCTTTTCCGCATTTTCGGGAGTTGTTGCAGGTGAGGTTTGGGGCATTTCGGTTCGCAAAACCCTGAACCCCGAAAACCCGAAATGCGGGTTCCACCTCTTCCTTTTCGCATTTTAGTAGTTCGTCTTTGTTGATGCATGTACACCAAAACTCGCGAAGTTCCGAACTCTGAAAACCCGAAATGCAGGTTTCACCTCTTCCTTTTCACATTTCGGTAGTTCGTCTATGTCGATGCATGTACATCGAAACTCGTGAAGTTCCAAACCCCGAAAACATTAAATGTGGGTTCCACCTCTTCCTTCTTTCACATTTTGGAAGTTTGATTAAGTTGATGTTTGGATACCAAAACTCACGAAATCCTGAACCCTGAAATACCGAAGGGCGGGTCCCACCTTTCCTCTTTTCGCTTTTCGTGATTCGAGAGTTCTGGTGTGTAGAGGTTTGGATTTTGAAAACACGGGATCCCAAACCCCGGAAAGACGAAGTACTAGATCTACAAGTCCTCACGCCTTTTCGTGTTTTGTGTTTGGTATTTTATAATTGCCAAAACCAAGAGCACCAGTAAAGGATAAAGATAAGGGAGTGATAAAAATAGTGTAGTAGAAATAAAGTATTCTTTCCTTTGCATATGGTTCCCTTAAATTTTTCAATATAAAGACTTTAGTCAACCTTGCCTTTTCGCATTTCGGGAGTTTCTATGCATTGTTGTTTGACTTTTGAAGTCGCAAAACCCTGAAACCCCGAAGTGTTGTACCCCATTCATTTTCCTTTCGCATTTCGGGAGTTGCTATGTATTGATGTTTGTTTTTTTTTGGAAGTCGCGAAATCTTGAAGCCCGAAACCCTGAAATGTCGGTCCCACCTTTCCTTTTTTTCCATTTTTGGAATTCGGAAGTTCCCATGAGTTGAGGTTTGACCTTTGAAGTCGCAAAATCCTGAAATCTGAAATCCCAAAATACGGGTCTCGCCTTTTCTTTTTTTGCATATCGAAAGTTTGTTTATGTTGAGGTTTTGGACCCTCAGAACTCGTGAAATATCGAAACCTGAAATCCTGAAATACAGGTCTCGCCTTTCCTTTTTTCGCGTATCGGGAGTTTGTTATGTTGATGTTTGGACCCGGAAATCGCGAAGTTCCAAACCCTGAAATCCCGAAACATGGGTCACACCTTCCCTTCGTTTTCACATTTCAAAGATTTGTGTTGTGTTGGTGTTTGGGCACTTGTAACCGTGAAGTCCCGAACCCCGAAATCCCGATGTGCAGGTCCCACCTTTTTCCTTTGGCATTTCGGGAGTTGCTGCGTATTGATCTTTTGGGTGCTTGTGATCATGAAGTCCCGAACCCCGAAACCTTAGAGTGCGTGTCCCACTTTCTTTTCTTTTTAGAAGTTTGTTTGTGTTGTTGTTTGGGCGCTTGTAATCGTGAAGGCCCAAGCCCCAAGATCTCGAAGCGCTGGTCCTTTTTTCACCTTTTGGGAGTTGCTGTGTGTTAGTGCTCGACAACTGTAATCGCCGAAATCTGTTTGACCTCTATTTTTTCACAAAACTGTAGAAACATGGTAAGAAGTATTTGTTGTAAGAACAACCTTATTTCGGTAGTGAATGGAATTGGTAGGAAATGTTGGAAGATCTCCATTCGAGATAGAGGTAAGGGAATCATAGAATCGTTTTTGTTTCAAGTCACTGTGTACAAGATATATAAGAAAAAATACAGAAACTATTGTGTGAAAGTATTAAATTGATTAAGCCAGGTATAAGATGAAACTATCCCTGTGTCAGAGAATCGTTCTATATGTATTTAAGGAAAGCCACAACTATGTATATACTTATAGGTGGGATTATGTACAGATGTTAATAGAGATTTATTCGAAGGAAACTACACTGGTATAATAATGTCATTATGGAAAAAAATAATCTTGCTTTTTTTCTTAAAGTTCTAAGCTTAAACGAAATCGATTTATGTCCAATATATTTTTTTTTTTATGGCGAAATTGAGGTTTATTACATATGGTATCAGAGCCAAGTTACAACACTGGGCCTGAACAAAGCCACATCAAATTGCTTAGTATATATTATGATTTATGAAAAAACTAATAAATCTTGTGGACTACAAACAGAAAGCCTTTCGGTTTTGTGTTGAATTATGGCAGCTCAAGAAGATGCAGAAATCAGGATGGAAGAGGATCCGCAGCAAGGACCTCCTGGGGATCCAAGACATAACAGTGATGGAAGCTCACCCATAGAGGTGTTGGAAAAAATGAGGAACCTTATTGTTGAACTACAGGTTTTCAAGGCCGACAATGAAAAAATGAAGAAGGCACAACGAGAACAATAAGAGATAAAAGAAGTCTTGCTGTAGAGTATAGTAACCAAGAAAAGCCCAAAAAATGATAACCAGGAGGAGGAGGTTAGCAAAAGGGCCTTCAAGAATTCTGGTGCGAAAAAAAAAGGAGATGTTTCGTCTAAAGGGACACCTTTAGCTGAAGACAAAACCATACCGGACATAAAAAGAAAACAAACAGACCACCTTGAAGGAGAATTTAAAAAGATTAAACCAACCACTTTTGACAGAGAATCCTGGACAGGAGAAGAAGCCGAGGCATGGTTGTTGGACATAAAAAAATACTTCCCGATCTACAATTATTCCAGCAACATGAAAGTCAGAATGGCCATTTACAATTTGAAGGGGAAGGCCATCATTTGGTGGCAGGACCTGAAATTGGCCAAGGGCCTAAAGGAGAAACAGTTAGAATGGTTCGAATTTAAGAAGCATTTCAAAAAACAATACCTATCTGAAAGTTATTATGAAAGGAAGACAAAAGAATTTATGAGCTACAACTCGGACAAATGATGATAGAGGATCTTATAAATAAATTTCTGGAACTACTAAGATTCGTACCATATATCCGGGAGGATAAGGTAAAAATACAATGATTCTTAACCTGTTTACCACAGGCTTACCGGGATAGAATTGAGTTTGAAAGCCCCAAATCCTTGAGTGAGGCATTCAGGAAGGAATGAATGTGCTATGACCAGTATAAACATCGGGTAGAGTTTCCCAAGACCTGGAAGGATAAGAATCAAGATGGAATGCACTAGCAGAAGAAAGGATACCATCCCGCTCCTTATCGGAATGCAACAAGGAGTTTCCCAAGAAAGGATTTTCACTCCAATCATCTGAATACACAAGGTAGTGTTAAACTGGTGAACATCGAAATGAAGAAGTTTGGGGACAACTCCCGTGAGCCATTAAAGTGTTGGGAGTGTGGAGAACCTCATCTAAGGAGGAACTGTCCACATTTAATTACGACAAACAAAACTTTTGTTCACAATTTGCAGGAAGCCTCGACAGTGGGAGACATGGGTAGAAGTATGCACTGGATAAATGCAGCCATAGACGGTCGACAAGATGACCACCAATCCTGGTAGAGATTGAAGGTAAAATCAATGACACTCGAATTTTTGTTTTAATTGACCCTGGAGCTACGTTAAGTTATATTACTCCCAATGTAGTAGAGTCAAATAAACTTAAGAAACTGAAACACGAAAAATCTTGTCTTGTACAACTAGCAATGGGTACTAAAAGAAAAGTAGTCAACTTTATTTTTGATCTGGAGTTCATCTTAGATGGTCAAAAGATAAGGACCAATCTGAACATCCTACCACTAGGATCTTATGATATGATTATCGGGATGGATTGGTTGGAACAACACAAAATAGTACTAGACTGTTATACAAAGATACTTAGCTATAAAGATATTTTTGGCACTGTTACGACAACCCTAGGCATACCAAAACCTGTTTCAGTTAGACAAGTTTCAATGATGAAACTCAAGAAATGTATTAGAAAGGGATGTCAAGTCTATGCCATCCAAGTGACGAATCTACTAGAAAAAGAAGATAAGCCCAAGTTAGAAGACTTTGATGTCCTACGTGAATTCAAAGACATGTTTGTTGATGAGATACCGGAATTACCTCCTAGAAGAGAAATATATTTATCCATAGACCTACTACCCGGATCAACCCCTATCTCAAAATAACCCTACCGAATGAGTCTACCAGAACTGACAGAATTAAAAATACAATTACAAGAATTGTTGGACAAAGAGTATATCAAACCAAGTGTCTTGCCATGGGGAGCACCAGTTCTCTTTGTGAAAAAGAAAGACCATACATTAAGACTATGTATCGATTATAGACAACTGAACAAAGTGACTATTAAGAACAAATACCCCTTACCAAGGATAAATGATCTATTTGATCAAGTTGGTGGGGCCAAGATCTTCTCAAAATTGGATCTACGATCCGGTTATCATCAAGTTAGGATAAAAGACCAGGACATAAACAAAACATCTTTTCGAACAAGATATGGACACTATGAGTTTGTATTTATACCTTTCGGACTCACTAATGCACCAACCACATTTATGTGCTTGACGAACAACATTTTTAGCCAGTACTTGGACAAGTTCGTAGTAGTATTTATCGATGATATTCTGGTCTATTCTAAAATGGAGGAGGAACATGATGAACACTTAAGAATAGTTCTGCAAACGTTGATGAAACACAAACTATACGCAAAATTTGACAAGTGTGACTTTTATCAAAGAGAAATGAAATATTTAGGACAGGTCATTTCCTCGAAAGGTATTGTCGTAGATCCGGAAAAGATAAAATTCATTATGGAATGGCCAGTACCTAAGGATGTGGTAGATATTTGGTCATTCATGGGAATCACCAGATATTATCACAGATTTATAGAAGGGTTCTCTAAGATAGCCTACCCTATTACATCATTACAAAAGAAGGGGACCAAGTTTAATTGGTCACAAAAATGTCAAGACAGTTTTAACAAGCTAAAAGAATTATTGACATCAACGCCCATTTTGAAGGTAGAAGATCCATATAAAGACTTCACAATATGCGTTGATGCAAGTAAAGAGGGACTAGGTGGTGTTCTAACTCAGGAAGGGCATGTGATTTGTTATGAGTCCCAGAAATTAAAAGAACACGAGTGAAATTATGTCACTCATGACTTAGAACTGGCAGCAGTAATTCATGCCTTAAATATGTGGTGACACTATATAATGGGCAGAAAATTCTTACTATTGACAGATAATAGTGGAGTGAAATATCTGTTTAACTAACCAGACCTTAATGCAATACAAGCAAGGCAACTTGCCTTCTTGATCGAATTCGACTTCGAGGTCAGACATATCAAGGGTAAAGAAAATAAAGTAGAAGATGCTTTAAGCAGAAGAATGCATGGGTTATTTGAGATAAATATCAGTAGGACAGAAAGTGATCTGGAACATAGAATAAGAACGAAAGGTGTTAACAATGAAAATTACACTAAGATGATGGAAGAATTTCAAAATAGCGTCACAAACTCAGATAAACCAGATATAAGTATAGACAAGAAGGGACTTTTAAGATTTAAAAACACACTTTACATACCAGATTCAGTAGAGCTAAAATTAACTATTTTAGACGAAGTGCATAAGAAACCGTAATTTGGCCATCCAGGCTACCAGAAAATAATAACAACACTAAGAAACTATTTTACTGGCCTAACATGAAGGGCGAAACAACAGAGTACTTGGCTAGGTGCAGAATTGTCAGCAGGTTAAGGCCGAACACCAGCATCCAGCCAGCCTATTATAGTCCTTACCAGTACTAGAATGGAAACGGGAGACCATATCGCTGGACTTTATAACAGGTTTGCCTAAAACTCAGAAACAGAATGATTCAATCATGGTCATAATCGATAAACTCAGTAATTCTGCACATTTTATTCCTGTAAAGTCTACGTTTAAAGATATTAATGTTGCTGAAATATTCATGAAAGAAATTTTTAGACTACATGGTGTTCCGAAAATGGTGATTTCAGATAGAGACGTAAAATTCACATCCGCTTTTTGGAAGGAATTGTTTGTAGGGCTAAATACTAATTTGAATTTCAGTACAAGTTACCATCCACAAACAGATGGACAAACAGAAAGGACAAACCAAATCACAGAGGATATGCTCCGCATGTATGTAAGAACAAAGCCGAACAAGTGGGAAGACTACCTACACTTGGTAGAATTTGCATATAACAATGGGTACCAAACTTCAACTAAGTTGAGCCCTTTCGAAATACTATACGACATAAAGTGTACAACCCCAATTAGCTGGGATAACTCGGCTGACAAACTCATGGTTGGACCAGAGATGCTCCAAGAAATGGAGAACATGGTAAGGAAGGTACAACAGAACTTGAAAGAAGCACAAGACAGACATAAGAGCTATGCAGATGAAAAAAGAAGACACTTGGAATTTCAAGTGGGAGACCATGTTTATTTGAAGGTCAAAGCTTGAAAAAGCACGCTAAAGTTGGGGAACTATGCCAAACTGGCACCTAGGTTTTGTGGGCCCTTCGAGATCCTAGCTCGAATTGGACCCATAGCATATCAGCTTGCACTTCCAGCTAATCTAAGAATTCATAATGTATTTCATGTTTCTTTGTTGAAAAAGTATATTCATGACCCTACTCATATGATTGATTGGAACTTGGTGCAGGTGGAACCCCTGAACATTCTGGACTGGAGAGAAATAGCACTTCGAAACAGAGTCGTCGCTCAGGTAAAGGTGCAATGGAAGCACTTTAATCTTGAGGAGGCCACTTGGGAATTGGAGGGAGATTTGCGAAAATATCATCCACTCCTATTCCAGGAAAGGAACAAACACTGAGGACAATGTTTTACTGAAGGGGGAAAGGATGCGACATCCCCCCAAAATAATTTTTTATTTTTTATTTTTATGTGCTGGAAATTAATTTCTGTTTTTGGCAAATTCGAATATGAATTTTTTTTGCCATTTATGGAAATTCCGAATTTCAAATTTGATAATTGTATTTAATTATTGTGACCATTGGGTAGAGATCTGTTTGGACTCAACTAACTATTTGACTATGACACTTGTATCACAACAGAATATTTATATTAATTGCAGGAGGACAAATGGAACAACCATGTTAAAATCAACTGACCATGACTCAATGAGTGGGGAACATCTTAGAACTGCCTCTGGACTGATTATTACAAGTGGAAAATCAGATATTTGGCCGTTGGCAGCCCCTGGAAATCAAGGATTTAGAAAGCTATGAAAATCCCTAAAGGAGGGATAAGACCTGGGCAAAAATTGTTAAATAGCATATGCGAGGAGGCAGGATGCTACCAAGTATGCTGGGAGAAGGATTGCGAGTCCTCTTGCTGTTATGAGCACTGTCGAGTAAGTGTGAGACAAGGGGAGAGCTGTTGAAAAATCTAGAATTATTGCTGAGGAGTCTCCAAGTTTGCCCTCATGGATTCATGGTCAGGCTAGGGGGTGAATTGGGCAAGTAGATTTGGCTGCCCTGTTCTACGGTTGGGAGGAACGTGGCTATTCCCTTTGTCTTCCCGCATATTGGATTCAGATATGCTAATTTACCCCTCTCTATTATGTATGAATATGTATGATTAACACCATGTATCTGTTGAGTGGTTCTATCTAAATTGCATTAACGTACTTATTTATGAATGGTTACATCTGTTTACTGTGAGGAATACATGGAAATATCTGTGTATAGATATAGTTTTATTTATGTGTCTTAAGTATTAAACAGATCTAATCTGAGTAAATCAATATTGAGTAAATTTGGGCTGAAAGAAAACATGTAGATGCATCGCTAAAATCAATTTTCCGCACAATCTTACCCTTTAAAGAGATTCTCATTTCTTATATTTAAGATTGAAGAGAAATATGAAATAGCAAGAACCTTATGGTCTCGGGGACACTCATA
The DNA here is from genome assembly GCA_000966675.3 of Picea glauca. Taxonomy (NCBI): domain Eukaryota; kingdom Viridiplantae; phylum Streptophyta; class Pinopsida; order Pinales; family Pinaceae; genus Picea; species Picea glauca. Next base: position 1,390,924 of record JZKD02S1674325.1, on the reverse strand, counting down.
TATTCAGTTACACATATGATTTCCTTGTTTGTATGAATATTTCACATGCATTCACAACATGCGAACACAATTATAGGTGTGTATAGACTGACTGAATTTGGGAGGTTAAAGAAATCTGGAAAACCCCTTTTTTTTATCAGGTGCTGAATAATCCTGAGAAATTGATGCCTATCAAAAGATTTTATGCTTTCCCTTTTGTTTAAAAATGGCCAACCCTTTCTAGAGTTAAAGTCTATGACGAATTGCAAAGACTAAAGTATTAGTCCCACTTTCCCTTTTCCGCATTTTCGGGAGTTGTTGCAAGTGAGGTTTGGGGCATTTGGATTCCCGAAACCCCGAACCCTGAGAACCCAAAATGTGGGTTCCACCTCTTCATTTTCACATTTTGGTAGTTCATCTATGTTTATTCATGTATACTGGAACTCGCGAAGTTCCAAACTCCAAAAACCCGAAATGCGGGTTTCACCTCTTCCTTTTCACATTTCGGTAGTTCGTCTATGTTGATGCATGTACACCAGAACTCACGAAGTTCCGACCCCCGAAAACGCGAAATGCGGGTTCCACCTCTTCCTTCTTTCACATTTCGAAAGTTTGATTAAGTTGATGTTTGGATGATGGAACTCACGAAATACCGAACCCTGAAATCCCGAAGGGCGAGTCCCACCTTTCCTCTTTTCTCTTTTTGCAATTCGGGAGTTTTGGTGTGAAGAGGTTTGGCTTTTGAAAACACGGGATCCCGAACCCCAAAAACCTGAAGTACTGGATCTACAAGTCTTCACACCTTTTCATGTTTTGTGTTTGGTAGTTTATAATTGCCAAAACCAAGAGCACCAGTAAAGCATAAAGATCAGGGAGTGATAAAAATAGTGTAGTATAAGTAAAGTATTCTTTCCTTTGCGTATGGTTCCCTTAAATTTTTCAATAGAAAGACTTTAGTCCACCTTGCCTTTTCGCATTTCGGGAGTTTCTATGCATTGTTGTTTGAATTTTGAAGTCACGAAACCCCAAAACCCTGAAACCCCGAAGTGTTGTACCCCATTTTTTTTCCTTTCGCATTTCGGGAGTTGCTATGTATTGATGTTTTTTTTTTTTGGAAGTCGCGAAATATCGAAGCCTGAAACCCCGAAATGTCGGTCCCAGCTTTCCTCTTTTTCCATTTTTGGAATTCGGAAGTTCCCGTGAGTTGAGGTTTGACCTTTGAAGTCGCGAAATCCTGAAACCTGAAATCCTGAAATATGGGTCTCGCCTTTTCTTTTTTCGCATATCGTAAGTTTGTTTATGTTGAGGTTTTGGACACCCGAAACTCGCGAAATCCCAAAACTCAAAATCTCAAAATACGGGTCTCTCCTTTCCTTTTTTCTCATATCGGGAGTTTGTTATGTTGATGTTTGGACCCAGAACTCGCGAAGTTCTGAACCCCGAAATCCTGAAACACTGGTCACACCTTCCCTTCGTTTTCGCATTTCGGAGATTTGTGTTGTGTTGGTGTTTAGGCACTTGTAACCGTGAAGTCCCGAACCCTGAAATCCCAAAGTGTGGGTCCCATATTTTTCCTTTCGCATTTTGGGAGTTGTTGTGTATTGATGTTTTGGGTGCTTGTGATCACGAAGTCTTGAACCCCGAAACCTCGGAGTGCGGGTCCCACTTTCTTTGCTTTCCAGAAGTTTGTTTGTGTTGGTGTTTGGGCGCTTGTAATCGTGAAGCCCCAAGACCCAAAATCCCAAAGTGCTGGTCCTTTTTTCACCTTTCGGGAGTTGTTGTGTGTTAGTGCTCGACAACTGTAATCGCCGAAATCTGTTTGACCTCTGTTTTTTCGCAAAACTGTAGAAACATGGTAAGAGGTATTTTTTGTAAGAACAACTCTATTTCGGTAGTGAATGGAATTGGTAGGAAACATTGGAAGATCTCCATCTGGGATAGAGGTATGGGAATCATAGAATCGTTTTTTTTTTCAAGTCACTGTGTACAAGATACATATAAAAAAAATACACAAACTATTGTGCGAAAGTATTAAACTGATTAAGCCAGGTATAACATGAAACTATCCCTGTGTCAGAGAATCGTTCTATATGTATTTAAGGAAATCCACAACTATGTATATACTTATAGGTGGGATTATGTACAGATGTTAATAGAGATTTATTCAAAGGAAACTACACTGGTATAATAATGTCATTATGGACAGAAATAATCTTTCTTTTTTTCTCAAAGTTCTAAGCTTAAACGAAATCGATTTATGTCCAATATTTTTTATTTTTTTTTATGGCGAAATTGAGGTTTATTACATTAATGCTTGGATTAGTATTCTATATATGTTCACTGAAAATATGATAAATATAACAACGCCTAGAAAAAAATGTTTAGCGCTCATCTTCCTTTGTGTAACGCCCCCTTCGTTACAACTACGAGTGACGCAAAACTGCAATTTTTTTTTTTAAAGGCAAGAAGGCGATGATGACAATAGTTTAACCACATCATTGATGATGAACACAAGTACGCAATCCAGGGAACATGAAACTATAACTCCATGCACGGGGACAAGGGCAACTGGGCGAAACATGCGTAGATCAACAAGGAGGAACGACTACCCGCCTGACGCAAACAAGACACGCCTACAAGCTAAGAGACAACATCCCCCTCCCGACACAACAAACTTGGTGAACAATACTAGAACCTCAAGGTGTGCATACCAAATGCATGAAGGCGTTCCACCCATGCTCCAAAATCAACTTACTACGCTCGACAACACTCACACATAACGCACCGACTCTGGACAAGTTCTCGTTCGCCGCTATCCAATAGGGCACACCATAATCCCCTCATTAGGAATCATGTCATCCTCAGGTGATAGACACATAAATAACCTTGGCACCACACATCCTATCTAGACCAAGGAATATAGATAAATCCGACGCGTTAGGAGCCGAATATCGATAAGAAAACCACACCCAAACCCCAACAACAGGTCGACAAGACACTAGAGGATGACTACCAAGGAAGACACAAGCCAATACACGACTTCATCAAACACCCAAACCTTTTATCAAGTCTAACCGGTCAATAACTACCATCTAATTAGTGTTGAATACATAACTAAATTTATCATTACTTACTATCTAAAGGGAAATTATAAATTAATTCCAAATTACAATCTAACTAGCAATTGACATCATAAAACAACATTTACCATATCCATGCAGAAATCTATAATGAAATACTTATTAACACATTACATTACAACAAGTGGTCTATCTACACTAACTGTACCAAAATGACAGTTGTCTATTAACTTTAAAAATAATCTGCTAGGAAGTGATAATGTCGTTAAAGCCATATACATTCAATGGGAAATTATAGCCATATACATTCAATGGGATTTGCTGTCGTATGTATTTAATGAGATTAATGCCATATTCATCTAACGAGGTTTAATTGTTGCATGAATTTAATGAGATTTCATTGCCAAATCCCTGATCATAATTAAATGTCATTCAGAGCCACTCAATGCAGTTGATGCCATTGTTACACGATACCCTACAATAATAATTATCATTGCTAATTGAGAGAAAAGGGAACGTTGTCCAAAAAGAAATAAACCCATTAAAATGTTGTTAGGTAAAAGTAAGAACTCAGGAGTAAGAACGTTGAAGCAATTGGTTAGTTGTCCAGCAAAATGCTAATTCGATTTCCATCAACGCAAAATCCAATAGCTGAGTGTCTAAAATACAAGAAGGATGTCGCTTCCCATGAAATCATTGCCACAAGTAGCTGGAGACGAGGTCATAACGGTGTAGGTAAGTGGGGAAATCAACGATGGGATAAATTCAACATTGTTGGGTAAAAGCTGTGAGAAGATGTGTATTAATTTAAATGCCAAGCATGTCTATTACTCGAGATAATAAACTAACGATGTCTCAGATATAAATATCAACGCTGATTGTTCAATGAATACAATAACTTAGCTATTCATAAATTAAATTAACTATCCAACACATCTAGAATTTATCAACATCAGAATAAGATATTGTTGTCAAGTAAAATCCAATAAGAATTTAACCAAGATAATGAAACCATTCATAGTCTAATTAAGGATTTACGCCCTTATAAATCACTATCTAGCTAACTTGTTGTCAAGTAAAAATCTGTTGTAAAATTCAGGGTTACTGTCCACGCCTTAGTTTGCTAACCAAAATCAAGGCCACCTATAACTAAATCTCTATCCATTTTCATTGAACAATTACAACCATACCAATTCTCAAATTGCTGAGGTAATATAATCTAGAAAGTAATAGAGTTGGCGTCCTAATACAAAAAAAAATAATGACTATTAATCATGTCCGAGTAGCCAATAATGACTATATTTTTGTTAATTCATAAGTGAATTATAATAAGTTTTTCCATCTTACAAATAAAAAAATAATCCTACTTTATATATGTAAATTTATATTCCAATCATTTCAGAGTTTTCTCTAACTTTTAGTAAATAATCCTATACATCAAACTATACAACATTACATATTAATATGAAATATCCAACAATGCATACAATGCCCACCTACTATATAAGTACTACATTAAATTTACCACAACTCTATACATAAAATTGACCCTACTACACTATATAAGTAGGATGCATTAAATGCACCATAACTCTATATCTAAAAATTGATATTTGTAGTTTTCCACCACCTAATAATATAATAAAGGTTCAAGGCATTGAAGGACAAGGAATCATAAAATTTAAGGGAAATGAATTCTAAAACCATATTATTAGTGAAAATATAAATAATATAATAAATTTAATTTTTGTTATATTATAATAGAAAAACAAGGGTTGCATGGCAACGCAGTCCCTGCCGAATTAGTTGAGAAATGTATGTTGAACAATGAAATTTAATATAATAATTGAGGATTGTTTGTTATTCAAAATGTATAATGAACCTTTTCATAAATATAATAAATATA
>JZKD02S1674325.1:1347147-1385909 GCA_000966675.3 Picea glauca | reverse complement strand
AAAAAAAAACTTAATCCCAATGTCGACATGTTTAAATTCAATCCACATGTAAAGTAAAATCGCAGACACAGGGGTAAAATGCATTCAGTAAAAGAGGCGCTAACTGAAGGGAATTCATTATCTATGTGCAAATAAAAGAACACTCACTGTATCAAGAAGTCCTTGCTATCATTCACATAAAAACTGGAATGGAAATTAAAGCAATACTTAAACCATATTAAATTTCCTACCATATTACAAGCTACCCAACTTAAAATATATTAAACATTGAGGTGTAGCTCGCTGGGTAACATGGTGAGGTAGGGTATCAACGCCAAGTGCAATCATAGTGGAAATTGCAGAGTAAAAATGCCCAAAAAAGTGAAAATAAAATCGTAGTGTAATATAAGGATTCGAAAGGGTGACATGCAAGATCATAATTGGATTCAGTACTGCAGCAGGCTTCAGAAATTAGATGCGGATACAATGATAAGCAATCAAAGGTAAAGGTGAAATCACAGAGGTATAGGGGATTACAACAATTACAAGGTTACAAATCGCAGAGGTAAAGGTGTCATGAAAGTTGAGTTTAACATTCAAATAAATCCACTGAGGTTATAACATTCAATTAATTTAATCCATTGAGTTTATCCAAAAAAACGTCGAGAAGAATAATTCATCTTAACCCAATATACGTTGGCAATCTAAACAATCTGACCAGAATTAAAGTTCGTTGGGAAAAATTTCACCCCCCCAAAATCAAACAAATGTAGCCAAAGAAGTGGCAAATCGCCAGGTAAAAAAACAAACAATAGACTTAATCAAGCAACGAATGAAGTTTGGCAATGGAAAAAGTGCAATCTTAACTAGTGGTGTAAAACACAGTCTCAATCGTCTTCAAGTAGAGTGCAGAGGTAGATAAAACCAGTGAAAATATAGCAATATATAAATGCTGAGATAAAAAAACTTCCCCATCCATCGATAAATTTCATGGTTAATTAATTGCATCAAGACACAAGACAACACACTATTTGGAACAACCAACATGGCTAGATGACTGGCAGGAACATCCTTTGCTCATTATTCGTGCAAAGAAAAGTAGGGCATTTGGATCCATAGGTCTATTAACATCGAAGTGACGACCGTATATCTGGCTCCTAGCCGACTGCTTAGACATGGACTGATGAGATAGGGACGAAGGAAAAAATAAACTGCATATCGTCACAAATCAATAAACCATAGGACGGTCAAGACATGCAGGGATCGAAGGCCAAGGGAAACAATCAACAACGAGCTTAAGGCTATGGGAGGGGAAATCAGTCATCAATTAAAATGCCAAGTCAATTGTTTTCTTTACCCACTTAAACATACATAACTACAAGTGTAAAGTATACTAATTGTCTACCATGCAGAAATAAATGAAGCATACCGTAGCCCTGGTCGCCCGCTCTGAGTTGTTGTCCCGCGCGCTCTATGCAGCTCCCATTTGCTGACTATTAAGACATCACCGATACCTCCCATCCAATTCTAGGGGTACTCTTCTTCCCCCTTAGTCCCCCGAGCCACAAAGGGTCCACACACACTAACCAGAGAATCAACTAGCTCCCAGGTCGCCTCACAAGGCTGAGCTACCACTCCTCACCAAGCTGGGTATCCAAACTCCCACCAGCTAAGTTAGTCAAGTATAAATGTCTGCAACGTAATGTTACACATAACAAAAGAGATCCTTCATCCTTCTCCTCCCTCCATTATATAGAGTTTCAAATTCCTTTACTTTCCCAAAATCCCATTTAATTTAAAGTTTAATAATTTAATCCATAAAAATCCTCCCTGTATAAGCGTCACCCATCCCCTTCATTCCTCCATAAATTAATTTCATTTATTAATTAATTACCCCTATTTCCCTCACCCACCTAAAATCATTCCTAGAATCACTCCTAGGTGTCCCCATATCCCCTTACAAGTTTTAATGACTTTCCCCACTTACTAATTCACTAGTTGAGTTTAATTTAGAAAATTCTTAAATGCTAGATACCTTACTAAGTTAGACTTTCTTCTTTTTCCTTGTGTTTCCCATTTCTTTTTATGTTTCCCGCTTTTTATTAGTTTCCTAATTCCTTTAGATTTGCCTCTTTCCCTTTTTATTTAAAACTCAATTTGGCAGGTGTAGAAATTAACTTTTTCCCCTTTTCCTTTTTAATTAATAAATTTTAATTAGAATAAGTGACAAAACAATTATTTCCCCCCTTTTAAATTTTATTCCCCAAAAGATTTTTATAAATTAAAAGAATTACTTACCCCCTTCTCAACACATGATTAATGATGATTATCATTTATTATTTATTATTTATTATTTTTATTTTTACATACCTATTTTTCTTTTACCTCAAGTTTCACCTAGACCTAGATTTTAATTTTTGAGGCCGGACGTCATTTTATTAGGGAAAATTGTTTTAATTTTTTTTATCACGTTATTCGTCCTAAGGCCATCTAGGTTTATTCATTTATTAATTAAAAATGTGATGTGCCCTTCAGGATGCACTAGGTGCTCCAAGGGTTCCACTCGCCTCCTTCTATTTCTCCTGTGCGACATGCCCTTCAAAACGCACTACGTGCTCCAAGGGTGCCACTTGCCTCTTTCCATTTTTCTTGTGCGACGTGCCCTTCAAGACACACTATGTGCTCCAAGGGTGCCACTCGCCTCTTGATTGACTTTGTAGACATATAAAACCCTTGGATTCAATACTCCGCTAGGTGATCTTGTGGGAGAATAAGGGCCTCTAAGGAATAAGGCCCATGCCTTATTGCGCGCCCCTTAGAATCATCGTCAGTGACTATTGCAGTCGACCCTCATGACATCGTGGGTCTTCTCGAACTAGGTAGTCATTAACCTACAGTTTGAGCCATGGTAAGAGTGCTAGTAGGCTGTGGCAGGGTTGTTGTCAACACCTCTCCCTCAACGTCTCTGGTAGTCGTGCATGACCCCTCTACTACACATGTGAGTCTAGTCGACAAGCTATCGTCAATGTGCATCATGAATGAATCATGTTAGAAATATATACATAATCATATCATCTAATCATATGCACAAATATCATATACACAACAATCAAACCCCAATAGTCCACTCCCAGACTTGATTTGGAGTCCAAGGGGTTCCATCAATGCCTCTGGATCCTCGAGGTCCACAATCTTGCACACTCAGTAAAGCTAAGTCAATATCACATGTCTATGGCAATTCATCACAATAACATGTCATCAATTCATAACGCCTCATAATCATAATAAAATGCCCAAAGTATAATAATCTGGATCACTTGCGAGCAAGTGTCCTCAAAGAATAAGTTTGTTCAGTGTGCGCAAGAGCGAGATGTTACATACACCCCCTCTTGGTATAAACTTTGTCCTGAATTTTCATAGTATATAAGCGTCGATGCAATGTGTATCACAGTATCATAAGTCTATCTATCAAACAAAAATGGAAATTGTTGGTGCATATCATATGCATCCTCCCAGGTCACCGAGTGTGGACTATAGTTGTTCCACTGGACCTTGACCTGCTCTACTATTCGACATCGTAGCTGTCGAATGTGATGATCCAAGATGCGGATTGGCTCAGCCTTGAGCACCCCCTCATCCGATACCTACAAAGAACTCATGTCAATAACATGTGTAGGATCACTAATATAATGTCTCAAAACAGATACATGAAAAACATCATGCATACACCTCAAGGAATCAGGCAAGGCTAGTCTATAGTCCACGGGCCCCTTTCTTTCCATGATCTCGAAAGGTCCCATGAACCAAGGAGAGAGTTTATCTCCCCTTCCAAACTTGATTGAACTCTTATGCGGTTTTACCTGCAAGAAGACTCGATCGCCAACTTCGTAACTATGGTTGACACGATGCACATCGACATAACTCTTGTGTCGATCCTGCGCTTCTTTAATCCTTTGTCTTATTGTTTTCATTTGCTCGTCCATTTCTTGGATCGCTTCTAGTCTGACCAGGACCCTATCCTCAAGTCGATCCCAAGTCAAAGTGGTCTGACATGGTTTCCCGTAAAGAAACTCGAAAGGTGCCATCTTAATGGTTATTTGGTAACTGTTGTTATAAGCGAATTCTACCAGTGGAAATAATTCTTCCCAACACTTTTGTTGGTCCATCACATACATGCGCAACATGTCTTCCAAGGTATGGTTCATTCGTTTGGTTTTTCCATCAGTCTCTGGGTGATAGGCAGTACTGAAGTTAAGTTGGGTTCCCAAGGACTCTTGGAAACTCGTCCAAAATCGTCCAGTAAACACCGCTCCTCGATCGGATAATCCTCTTAGGAATGCCATGTATCCTCACAATCTCACTAATGAAAACTCTATCTATGTCAGGTGCCTGATACGTCATAGGCACATGAATAAAGTGAGCACTCTTCGTCAGATTTTCTACTCCTACGAAAATCGAGTCGTGTCTCCTTGCCATCAGTTGCAACCCAACAATAAAATCCATCAAAATAACCTCCTATTTAGATTCTGGAATAGTGTGTGGCTGTAGTAATCCTGTTGAATGTCTATGTTCAACCTTTACTTGTTGAGATTCTAGACATCCGACCACATAATTGACTATGTCTGACTTCATTACCTTCAAGAAGAACAAGGGTTTAAGATTCGCCCGCATCTTCGTGATTCCCGAGTGAGCCATGTATACTACTCTATGAGCCTCGCTTAGGACCAAGCTCCTCAAATCATCGTCCAGTGGTACATAAATCCAAATTTTTAAACCTCAATAATCCATCATCGTTAAACGTAAATCCTTCAAATCTTGGTACCATCATTGTGTTTTGTCCAATAAAACCCTCGACCTCTTTGTATTCATTATCACACTTTAAAGTTAGAATATTTTCACATAGATTCATTTGAAGAGGCATGACCGAAAATATGTGTGGTCTCCGACTCAATGCATCTGCCACTCAGTTCACTGTTCCTTTTATGTAAGTTATCTCGAAGTTGTACTCGCTAAGAAATTTAGACCAATGTCGTTGTCGCGCGTTTAGGTCGCTTTGCGTAAAGATGTGATGTAGTCCACAATGGTCCGTCTTTAGTTCAAATTTTTGTCCAACAACGTAGTGTCTCCAAAACTTCAAGGAATATACAATGGCTAACAACTCCAAATCGTGCATCACATAGTTTTACCCATGCCTTCTCAGTTTCCTCAAGATGTAAGCGATCTCTCGATCGTCTTGCATTAGGATTCCGCCTAAGAATTCCTTGTATGCGTCAATGCATACCAAGAAGTCTACGTCCATGTCAGGGACCTTTAGTATCAGTGTCATTGTCAACAACTCCTTGAGCCTCCTAAAAGATTTCGCGCATTTCTCAGTCCAAACAAACTTCTTTCTCTTCATCTGCAATTTTGTGATCGGATTTGCTATCTTCAAAAATATGTCGACGAATCGTTGATAGTATCCTACTAAACCCATGAAGCTATGCACTTCTGGGACATTTGTCAGCGTAGGCCATTCAATAATGGCCTCAAACTTTGCTGGATCCATGATGATACCTTCACCAAAGATGACATGCCCTAAGTAGTGAATCCTTGATTGATAAAATGAGCATTTGGACAACTTCCCAAATAATTTGTGCTCTTGTAGACACTATAGTACCAAGTGCAAGTGATTTTCATGCTCCTCCGTCATCTGAGAGTAAATAAAAATATCGTCAATGAATACTTGGATTAATTTGTCCATGTACTCACAAAACACCCCATTCATCAAACTCATAAATACCCCAAGGGTGTTTGTTAGTCCAAACAGTAAAATAGTAAAATCGTAATGCCCAAACCTTGTCATAAACACGGTCTTAGGGATTTCATCCTCCTTAATTCGTAACTGGTGATATCCTAATCGCAAATTGATCTTTGAGAACATTGTCCCACCCTTCATCTGATCGAATAGATCATAAATCCTCGACAACGGATACTGACTCTTGATCGTCGCCTTGTTCAATTGACAGTAGTCAATGCAGAGCCTCCATGACCCATCCTTATTTCATATGAAAATAACAGGTGCACCCCATAGTGACACACTTGGACGTATCAGTCCCAGGTCCAACAATTCTTTCAGTTGAATTCTCAACTCCTATAAATCTGGGGTCGACATCTAATAAGGCATTCTTTCTATCAGTTCAGTCCCCGATTTTAGGTCTATAGTAAACTCCAAATATCTCTCCGATGGTATCCCAGGTAAATCCTCTGGGAAGATGTCCACAAACTCTCTCACCAACGGAAGGTGTTCTAGACCTTTTGCTACTCCCTTCTCGTTTAATGCAATGATCACATAAAGCTTACATCCCTTGTGCATGCTCTTCCGTAGCTGCAAGGAAGAGATGAACCTCAGTGAAAATATGTGGTTCCGTCCTACAATCACACGCTTTTTTCCAACCAGGTAAATTTCGTAAATTTCGTAAAGAGATGAACCTCAGGTAAATTTCGTCTTACAGTTGAGTATCGCCTCATGCGATTCCAACCAGTCCATACCAATCACGACATCATAAGATCCTAAGATCATGACGTATAGGTTGGCCCTTGTGAAAAACTCTCCCAGGTTAAGGGTACAGCCTGTAACCTTTCCTCCAACCTTCTGTTTGGCTCCAGAAGCCATCTCTACAAAGCTAAAATCATCCTGTTCGACTGCCTTTACCTTAATACTTTTTAGCACTGCACTAGAAATGAAATTCTCGGTAGCACCGGGATCTATCAAAATACTAAGGGTCTAGTCAGCGACAGTACTCGATGTCTCAAGCACAATCGACTGGTGCTCTTCCTAGCGTTTATTCACCACTGCATGAATCCAATGGGCCTTGCCCATATCTCCCATGGTAGTGGGTCTGAATGATCTATATGCTCTAGTCCTCTCTATAGGGAAGTCGCACTGGTAGTGTGGCTCCCCACACATCCAACACCACTTCTTTAGTCCAGTACTTTTGGTACCCGAGGTAGAAGATGATGACCCACTGACCTAGAATCCTGGTCTGTTCTGCTGAATAGGCCTAAACTACTGTTGTTATGGTCGACATTGATGATGATGTTGTGGTCCCCGATAAGGTGTCCGCTGCTGAGGTGTTGGTCATCGAGGTGTAGTGAAAGTGGATCCCCTCTGGAAGCCACGATATCCTGACGTATGTCTGGCTGGTGTCTGATGTTGCTACGCACTAGATGACACCTGCCTTGCTAGTCTCGTTGGAGTCCTGCTCTAACCCTCATTGATAATCTCCCCCTCTGCTAGGAGGGACTTCTAGACGACATCATGCAAGGTTTGAGGCATCATAATCCTAACATTTGCACGTATGATGCCATTAAGGCCGAACACGAACCTATTAACCTTAAGTTTCTCAGTGTTAAGATGCAGAGCATACTGGAGTAGCTCCATAAAATGAGCCTCGTACTCGAGCACCGTACGACTGCCCTGTCGTAAGGCATTGAATTCGTTGAGCTGACGCTCAATGAATTCCTCTGATAGGTACCTCTCTTAGAACCGTTCCTTGAACAGTTCCCATAACACGTCTTCGAAAACCATGTTCAATTGCGGTAGGAGCATCTTCCACCATAGAAGAGAACTCCCCTTCAGTTGAAAGACTGCCATGTAGACCTTCATGTTGGAGGTATAGTCGCGAAGTGCAAATCACATCGCCATATTCTCCAAGAATACCTCAGTAGTTGTGCCATCCGGGACACCAAAGAACTCAGGAAATTTGACCTTCTCGAGTTCACGGTGAATGCTACTAGTACCAACCAGAGCACATGGTGGACCCTCAATCATCAACGAACAATAGATTTAATCAAGCAAGGAATGTAGTCTGGCAATGGAAAAAGTGCTTTCTTAACTAGTGGTGTAAAATGCAGTCTCAATCATCTTCAAGTTGAGTGCATAGGTAAATAAAGCTAGTGAAAATCCAACAAGATATAAACATCGAGATAAAAAAAACTTCGCCATCAATCGATAAATTTCAGGGTTAATTAATCGCATCAAGGAGCAAGAAAAAACACTACTTGGAACAACCAATGTGGCTAGACAACTAGCAGGAACATCCTTCACTCATAATCCACGCACATAAAAGAAGGGCATTTGGATCCATAGGTCTATTAACATCGAAGTGACGAACGTAGATCCAGCTCCTGGACGACTTCTCAGGCATGGACTGATGAGCTAGGGACGAAGGAAAAAATAAGTTGCATATCATGTAACATCCCGATCTGGCGCACTGAGAAAACTTATTCTTTGAGGACACTTTCTCGCAAGTGATCTGGACTTTTATGATGTTAAAATATTTAACCTTGATTATTATGCGTTATGATAGATCATATGATGTTTTATTGCTTGACGTAGGCAGGTGCTTTTGACTCATTTTTATTGAGTGTGCAGTGTTTTTGGACCTTGAGGATGCAGAGGCATCGGTGGAACCCCTTGGACTCCAGATTGAGTCAGGGAGTGTGCTATTTGGGTTGATTTATTTGCCGTGATATTTCATTGATTTGATGATATGATGTTGACATGTTCTGACATGATTGTTGATGATGCAGGCTGACGATAGCTTGCCGATCAGACTCACATATGGAGTAAAGGGGCCACACACGATTTCCAGAGAGGTTGAGGGAGAGGTGTGGACAGCAGCCCTGCCACAGCCTACTAGCACTTCCGTCGTGGCTCGAACTGTAGGTTAACGATTACCTAGTTCGAGAGGATCCACGATGTCGTGAGGTCAGACTATGACAGTCGCTCACGAAGATTCTAAGGGGCACGCAATAAGGCAGGGGCCTTATTCCTTAGAGCCCTTAGTCTCCCACAAGTTCACTTGGCAGAGTGTTGACTCCAGGGGTTATAGATGTCTACCAATTAGTCAAGTTGGCGAGTGGCACCCTTGGAGCACGTGGTGCATCCTAAAGGGCACGTCGTGCAAAAGAAACGAATGGGGCGAGTGGCACTCTTGGAGCACGTGGTGCGTCCTGAAGGGAACGTCGCATTGATGTTGAGAAAGAACAAACCTAGATGGCCCTAAGACATTAATGCCTTAAGAAATTATTAAAATGACTCCCCTAAACAATTGTCGCCCAGTTCAAAATCTAAACCTAAGTCTAAAAACTTCTCTAAGATAAAATTTCGATTAAATTTAAGGAAAAGACCCTAAAAATAAAAATAAAGCTATAAACTAAAACCCACTTAAGTAATGGTTTTAGTCTTCTTAACTTTAGGGGGTAAAGTGAAGAGAGGGATAAATTAATTGAAATCCGTGGTTTTAAATTGTAAAGAAGAAATAAAATTATTAATGTGTGGGAGTATAAAAAGTCATGAATTTAAAAATAAAATCAAAAGATTAATTAGTGCATTTAGCTTTTTGGTTTTAAAAAGAAAGAAAGAAAGAAAGAAAGGGATTAATAAAAATAGGGAAACTAAGTAATAAAGGAAACAAAATAAAGGAAAGAAGGGGACATAGGGTAAAAAGCAAAGTCAACATAGAAAGGGAATCTGCATTAAGAACTTTCTAAAATTAACTAAATTTAGCAACTTCATATTAGGGAAAGTTATTAAAAGCATGTAAGGGGATCTAGGAACATCTAGGAGTAATTTTAGGAGTGACTCTAGGTGGGTGAGGGAAATGAATCTTTTAATAAATTTAAAGAAAATAATTTTGGAGAAATGTGGGGGATGAATGAAACTTGTACAACAGAGAATTTTTAGAGGGTTTTCATTAAAACCTAAAATAAATGTGAATTAGGAAAGTGGGTGGGGCTCATAAATCTATAAAAGAAAGAGAAGATGAGGAAGAAAGGGATCGATTATTAGCATAACGTTACGCTACCAGATTGTGACTTGACTGATTGCTTGTGAGGAGTTGGGATTTTCTCAGCTCGGTTTGGAGTGGTAGCTCAGCCTTGCGAGGCGAGCTAGGAAGCTAGACTTACCTTCTGGAATTTGTGTTGCCCCTTTGCAGCTTGGGGGGCTAAGGGGGAAGCAGAGTACCCCTAGCGATTGGCTGGGAGGTACTAGTGTAGTCTCTACGGTCGGCAAGTGGGAGCGGCGCAGAGCAGGAGTGACACAGAGCGTGGGGTCATCATTTGAGGCAGGCGAAGAGGCAAAGGTATGGTCGTTTATTTGGTAGAATAGAAAGCACTAGGACTGATGTAGATCTGTCGGTTTATTGGAAAAGTGTAATGGCGTTACAATTTTATATAATAGTTGTTGCATCTGCCATTTTCCTTGACGATTCGTATAGAATAAATTTTTACAATGCTTGTGGAACCTCCTGATTTTATCCAACAATTGCTAAGTGATAAATTTTATAATTAACTGTGAAATTAACCCTTGCCGCCAAACTTGTTTCTGTTTGATTCATCCATTGATAATGGTCATTAATCTCTGCATTTTTGTTAAAATATTTCTCTGCGTTCTGTTTTATTTTTCTGCAAATCCTTGTGTTATAACTCACTGGAGGTTACCCCGCGGATTCGTGCCCTTGAACTCTGAATCGAGCAACCCTTTAAATTTTTTTTTCCAGCCTGACGAACCCAAACCTTGGGATTATATATTTAGGTTGGGTAACTCTGATAAAGTTAGGGATTTAGGCATTTCTATTTCCTTTAGCGAGATCATAGAGACCAACGCCTCGTCCCCCTTCCTGCATTGACTTGACTGAGGATGCTTGTTGCGAAGAGTTCGAGTTTGGGGACTGTATTAACTTATATTCGTTCATCTTTTTCCACTCACCAAATTCAAAGTGAAGTCTCCTTGCCTTCGCCCTTGTTTGTGAGGGAGACCTTTGCTATTTTTCTTGACCAACTGAGTGGATGCTTTTAACCATGAATTTAGCAAATTGTCCTAGTCTGGTAATTGCCTTCAAGTGATTTTTGATCGTCTACTCTTCAATCTGTGTGTGTGGCATTGTGCAATATTTATGAGTATGTTGCAAATAAAAATCGTGGCATTTCCATTCCTGTCTTCTCATTGAAGTTGGGAATTACTCCAGAAATTCGTTGCTTCCGACCTTTCAAATGCGCCCTCGCCAACGAGGATATTTAAGTGGAAATTACACTCTTCCCGAATTTGTTGCTTCTGCCTAATTTTGGCACCTTCACCAGTGCGTTTCTAGTGGTCCTACCCTCTAGAAAATCCATTCTCTACAATCCTTGATTGTTCCTTACCTTGGGTTTTCATGGTAGATATTGCTCTAGCAACATTCGTCCCACTCAACTAGGCGCATGTGCCTTCGTTTCTACAAGTTACCTGCAACATTTCCACTCAGAGAGATTCTCTCTGGTTCAACCTCTCACTTGCTATTTCTGTATCATTTGTTCCCTAGGTAGTAAAATCCTTTTCAGGTTTGCGGTTCAATAAGAGTAAAAAGTTGTCTCATTCACTAAACATAAAATTATAGTGTTCTACTTGGTGATGTTCCCTCCTCTATCAAGTGTTTGGTTATGCTTTGAAAGTTGAGTTGGTGTGCTGGGCATAAGGAGAATCGACCCTCTCATCACTCTTGAATGGAACCCATATCCAAGCTAAATTTTGGTTAGTCTATGTATTTTTAAGTAGAATGTAAATTCTGGTAATTACAGTCAGTTTCGTAATTATAGTATAAATTACAGTGTATTTTTATGTATAATGTAAATTATGGTAATTACGAGGAGTTCCATAATGATGGAGTAATTTGTATGAATGAGATGGTAATTAAAGAAAATTCCTTAATTATAATATAAATCACTGTGTATTTTAATTATAATGTAAATTCTAGTCATTTTAATCAGTTCCATAAATATAATGTAATTACAGTGTATTTAATGTTGTTGATTTCAAATTTATATGAATAACTTAGTGATCACAATTCAGTGAGTACACGCACAGATATAATGTAGTGGATGGTCTGAAGCTTTTGTACAAGTCACTTATAACTGTCATTTCATCTCATAGAA
Source organism: Picea glauca (assembly GCA_000966675.3). Taxonomy (NCBI): domain Eukaryota; kingdom Viridiplantae; phylum Streptophyta; class Pinopsida; order Pinales; family Pinaceae; genus Picea; species Picea glauca. The sequence continues at coordinate 1,373,975 of JZKD02S1674325.1, read as the reverse complement.
ACCACTCAGTATCTACCCTAAAATTCAGCCCTTTTATTAGTTAACGACAGCTGGTAAGGAGAGCTGTCGGAACGTCAAATATCCAGCTATTTTCTAAGTTGGTAGTTTTTAATATTACATCCTTGTTTCTAATGATTAGCGCATATGTGTTAGCGCTAGAGAGAGGATATAAAACAATAGCACACGATTTATTTACATATGTTTTTCTTCGTTTTTAAGACTGATAGGCAGTGCCCAAAAATAATAAGGCTAGTTGGTTACGTTGTTTTTATTGGAATAGTCTGCTTTTACTACAGCTGTTTTCTAACATACATGAGTCATTACATATTTCATTACAACTGTAGCATCCACGCTTGAGGGGTCTAACCCCCAGGGAGGTGAGCAAGTTCTCGGACAGGAGCAGATAGTAGTTGGCGATGTTGTTGGGATGATGAGATCTTTTCAGCGTATGTCTGAGGCACTGATCAGCCGATTGGATAGAGATGAGGCTAGGGCACCAGCACCCGCTGAGGTACCACCGCACGCACCAGCCGTTACAGGTAGAGCTCACCGTGAACTCGAGAAGGTTAAATTTCTCGAGTTGTTTGGTGCCCCGGATGGTGCCGCCACCGAGGCATGGTTGGAGAACATGGCGATGTGATTCACACTTCGCGATTATACCTCCAACATGAAGGTCCGCATGGTGGTATTTCAACTGAAGGGGAGTGCTCTTCTATGGTGGAAGACGCTCCTGTCGCAACTGAACATGGTCGTTGAAGACGTGTCATGGGAACTGTTCGAGGAACGGTTCCGAGAGAGGTACCTTTCAGAGGAATTCATTGAGCGTCAGCTCAATGAGTTCAACAGATTACGACAGGGAGGTCGTACGGTGCTTGAGTACGAGGCACGTTTCATGGAGCTACTCCGGTATGCTTCGCACCTTAACACAGAGAAACTCAAGGTCAACCGGTTCGTGTTTGGCTTTAACGGTAGCCTGTTTCCAAAGGTTAGGATCTTGATGCCTCAAAACTTGCACGATGTTGTCCAAAAGGCCCTCATAGCAGAGGAGGAGCTTATCAGTGGGGGTCAGACCAGGACTCCAGCTAGACCTGCAGGGAAGGGTTCATCAGGTACACCGGAGCATCAGACATTAGCGAGGCATACGCCGAGATATCGTGGCTTCCAGAGAGGATCCACTTTCACTACACCCAGACGACCGCTGCATCAGTAGCGGAAACCTTATTGAGGACCACAACACTAGCAACAGCGTCGCTAGAAGCAACAACAGTTTAGGCCTGTTCAGCAGAACAGACCAGGGTTTCAGGCCGGTGGGCAGTCACCTTCTACTTCGAGTACCAGGACTACTGGGCCGAAGAAGGGGTGTTGGATGTGTGGGGAGCCACACTACCAGCGTGATTTTCCTGTGGACAGGACGAGGGCATTTGGATCAGTCGGACCCACTACAGTGGGAGATATGGGCAAGGCCCATCGGATTCATGCTGCGGTGAATAACTGCCAGGCAGAGCACCAGTCGACTATGCTCAAGACAACAGGTATTGTCGTTGACCAGACCCTTAGTATTTTGATAGACCCAGGTGCTACTGAGAGTTTCATTTCTGGTGCATCACTAAAAAGGATTAAGGTAAAGACAGTCGAATAGGACGAGTTTAGCTTCGTAGAGATGGCTTTAGGAGCCAAACAGAAGGTTGGAGGAAAGGTTACGGGCTGTGCTCTTAACCTGGGAGAGTTTGTCACGAGGGTCAACTTGTACGTCACGATCTTAAGGTCTTATGACGTGGTGATTGGTATGGATTGGTTGGAATCACATGAGGCGATACTCAGCTGTAAGACGAAGCAGTTGAGCTTGGTTGATGATGAAGGACATAGATGTGTGATTGTAGGACGGAACCAGGGAGTATCCCTGAGGTTCGTCTCTTCCTTACAGTTACGAAAGAGTATGCGCAAGGGGTGCAAGCTTTATGCGATCCTTGTGCTAAATGAAAAGGGAGTAGCGGAAGTTATAGAACACCTTCTAGTGGTGAAGGAGCTTGCAGACATATTTCTAGAGGAGTTATCTGGGATGCCGCTGGAAAGAGAATTGGAGTTTACCATAGACCTGAAACCAGGGACTGAACCGATAGTGAGAACGCCTTATTGGATGTCGACCCTGGAGTTGCAAGAGTTGAAAATGCAACTGAAGGAGTTGCTGGACCTAGGACTGATACATCCTAGTGTGTCACCGTGGGGTGCACTGGTTATTTTCATACGAAAGAAGGAAGGATCATGGAGGCTTTGCATTGAATACCGTCAACTGAACAAGGCTACAATCAAGAATCAGTATCCCTTACCAAGAATTGATGATCTGTTCGATCAAATGAAGGGTGCGATGGTGTTCTCCAAGATCGATTTGCGATCAGGGTATCACCAGTTACGGATCAAGGAGGATGACGTCCCTAAGACCGCCTTTAAGACGAGATTTGGACATGACGAGTTTACTGTTTTACCGTTTGGATTGACAAACGCCTCAGGGGTATCCATGAGTTTGATGAACGGGGTGTTTCGCGAGTACTTGGACAAGTTCATCCAAGTATTCATTGACGATATTTTGATCTACTCTGGGATGACAGAGGAGCATGATGAGCACTTGTGCTTGGTACTACAGTGTTTACGAGAGCACAAACTGTATGGGAAGTTGTCCAAATGCTCTTCTTATCAATCAAGGATTCACTACTTAGGGCATGTCATCTCTGGCGAAGGCATCACCGTGGATCCAACAAAGGTTGAGGCTATTATGGAATGGCCTATGCTAACGAATGTCACAAAAGTGCATAGTTTTATGGGTTTAGCAGGATACTATCGACGATTTGTCGAGGGATTTTCGATGATAGCAAATCCGATCACGGAATTGCAGAAGAAAAACAAGAAGTTTGTTTCGACCGAGAAATGCGCAGAAGAATTTCTAAGGCTTAAAGAGTTGTTGACCACAACACCGATACTAAAGGTCCCTGACATGGACGCAGACTTCTTGATATGCACTGATGCATCCAAGGAAGGTTTAGGCAGAGTCTTGATGCAAGACGGATGAGTGATTTCTTACATTTCGAGGAAACTGAGAAGGCATGAGGAGAACTACGCAATGCACGATTTGGAGTTATTAGCCATCGTATATGCCTTGAAGGTCTGGAGACACTACCTTGTTGGACGAAAATTTGAATTAAAGACTGATCATTGTGGGCTGCAACACATTTTCACGCAAAGCGACCTGAACGCGTGACAACGGCGTTGGTCGAAATTTCTTAGCGAGTACGACTTTGAGATCACTTACATAAAGGGAACAATGAACCGAGTGGCGGATGCTTTGAGTCGGAGGCCACACATCTTTTTGGTGTTGCCTCTTCAGACAAATCTACGTGAGAAGATTCTCACTTTACAGCGTGACGATGACTGGTACAAAGAAGTTGAGGATTTTATGGGACAAAACACAATGATGGTACCACGATATGAGGGATTTACTTTTGATAGGGACGGGTTATTGAGATTTAGAGGTCGGATTTACGTACCGCCAAATGACGAGTTGAGGATGTTGATCCCGAGCGAGCCTCATAAAGCAGTTTACATGGCTCACCCAGGAGTCATAAAGATGATGGCAGACCTTAAACCCTTATTCTTTTGGAAGGGAATGAAGGACGACATAGTCAACTTTGTGGCTAGATGTCTAGAGTGTCAGCAGGTAAGGGCTGAGCATAGACACCCGACATGATTAATTCAACCACATGCCATTCCGAAATCGAAATGGGAAGTTATTTCGATGGATTTTATTGTCGGGTTGCCACTAACGGCAAGGAGACATGACTCGATTTTTGTAGTAGTAGACACTCTGATGAAGAGTTCTCACTTTATTCCTGTGCGTACAATGTATTAGGCACTTGACATAGCGAGAGTTTTTATCAGTGAGATTGTGAGGCTGCATGGCGTGCCTAAGAAGATTATATCCGATCGAGGATCAGTGTTTACTGGATGATTCTGGACGATTTTCCAAGAGGCCTTGGGAACCCAACTTAATTTTAGTACTGTGTATCACCCAGAGACTGATGGACAGACTGAACGAATGAACCAAACCTTGAAAGACATTTTGCACATGTACGTGATGGACCAACAAAAGCGTTGGGAGGAATTCTTGCCTCTAGTAGAGTTCGCTTACAATAACAATTACCAGAGCACCATTAAGATGGTGCCTTTTTATTTTCTTTATGGGAGACCGTGTCGGACGCCCTTGAGTTGGGATCAGCTTGAGGATAGGGTCCTGGTGGGACCAGAAGCAATCCAAGAAATGGAAGAGAAAATGCAAACCATAAGACAAAGGATTAAAGAAGCGCAGGATCGACAGAAGAGTTATGCCGATGCACACCGAGTCGACCGTAGTTATGAGGTCGACGATCGAGTCTTCTTGCGGGTTAAACTGCATAAGAGTTTGATCAAGTTTGGAAAGGGAGCTAAACTCTCTCCTAGGTTCACGGAACCTTTCGAGATTGTGGAGAGAAAGGGGCCCGTGGCCTATCGACTAGCCTTGCCTGATTCTTTGAGGTGTATGCACGATGTATTTCATGTATCTATTTTGAGACATTATATTAGTGATCCTACACACGTGATTGACATGAGTTACTTACAGGTATTGGATGAGGGAGCGCTCACGGCTGAGCTGGTCCTCATCTTAAATCATCACGTTCGACAGTTACGACGTCGAACGATAGATCAGGTCAAGGTCCAGTGGGACAGTTATAGTCCACACTCGGCGACTTGGGAGGATGCATATGATATGCGCCAGCAGTTCCCATTTTTGTTTGATAGATAGACTTATGATACTATAGTAATTTTATTTTGGAATTTATACTGAGAAACTTCAGGACGAATTTTAGACCAAGAGGGGGTGTATGTAACATCCCGCTCTGGCGCACTGAGAAAACTTATTCTTTGAGGACACTTGCTCGCAAGTGATCTGGAATTTTATGATGTTAAAACACTTAACCTTGATTATGATGCGTTATGATAGATGACATGATGTTTTGATGCTTGACGTAGGTAGGTGCTTTTGACTCAGTTTTATTGAGTGTGCAGTGTTTTTGGACCTTGAGGATGCAGATGCATCGGTGGAACCCCTTAGACCATGGATTGAGTCAGGGAGTGTGCTATTTGGGTTGATTTATTTGCTGTGATATTTCATTTATTTGATGATATGATGTTGACATGTTCTTACACGATTTTTGTTGATGCAGGCTGACGATAGCTTGCCAACCAGACTCACATATGGAGTAAAGGGGCCACACACGATTTCCAGAGAGGTTGAGGGAGAGATGTGGACAACAGCCCTGCCATAACCTACTAGCACTCCCACCGTGGCTCGAACTGTAGGTTAACGATTACCTAGTTCGAGAGGATCCACGATGCTGTGAATGCAGACTGTGATAGTCGCTCACAAAGATTCTAAGGGGCACGCAATAAGGCGGGGGCCTTATTCCTTAGATCCCTTAGTCTCCCACAAGTTCACCTGGCGGATTGTTGACTCCAGGGGTTATAGATGTCTACCAATCAGTCAAGTTGGCGAGTGACACCCTTGGAGCATGTGGTGCATCCTGAAGGGAACGTCGCACAAAAGAAACACAAGTTGGCGAGTGGCACCCTCGGAGCATGTGGTGCATCCTAAAGGGCACGTCGCACAAAAGAAACGAATGGGGCGAGTGGCACCCTTGGAGCACGTGGTCTGTCCTGAAGGGAATGTCGCATTGATGTTGAGAAAGAACAAACCTAGATGGCCCTAAGACATTAACGCCTTAATAAATTCTTAAAACGACTCCCCTAAACAATTGTCACCCAGTTCAAAATCTAAACCTAAGTCTAAAAACTTCTCTAAGATAAAATTTTGATTAACCTTAAGGAAAAGACCCTAAAAATAAAAATAAAGCTGTAAACTAAAACCCACTTAAGTAATGGTTTTAGTCTTCTTAACTTTATGGGGGTAAAGTGAAGAGAGGGATAAATTAATTGAAATCCGTGGTTTTAAATTGTAAAGAAGAAATAAAATTATTAATGTGTGGGAGTATAAAAAGTTATGAATTTAAAAATAAAATGAAAAGATTAATTAGCGCATTTACCTTTTTGGTTTTAAAAAAAAAAAAGAAAGAAAGAAAGGGATTAATAAAAATAGGGAAACTAAGTAATAAAGGAAACAAAATAAATGAAAGAAGGGGACATAGGGTAAAAAGCAAAGTCAACATAGAAGGGAATCTACAATTAAGAACTTTCTAAAATTAACTAAATTTAGCAACTTCATATTAGGGAATGTTATTAAAAGCATGTAAGGGGATCTAGGAACACCTACGAGTAATTTTAGGAGCAAATCTATGTGGGTGAGGGAGATGAATATTTTAATAAATTTAAAGAAAATAATTTTGGAGAAACGTGGTGGATGAATGACACTTGTACGACAGAGAACTTTTAGAGGGTTTTCATTAAAACTTAAAATAAATGTGAATTAGGAAAGTGGGTGGGTCTCATAACTCTATAAAAGAAAGGGGAGATGACGAAGAAAGGGATCGGTTATTAGCGTAACGTTACGCTGCCGGATTGTGACTTGACTGATTACTTGTGAGGAGTTGGGATTTTCTCAGCTCGAATTGGAGTGGTAGCTCAGCCTTGCGAGGTGATCTGGGAAGCTAGAATTACCTTCTGGAATTTGTGTGGCCCCTTTGTGGCTCAGGGGGCTAAGGGGGAAGCATAGTACCCCTAGAGATTAGCTGGGAGGTACCATTGTAGTCTCTATGGTCGGCGAGTAGGAGCGGTGCGGAGCAAGAGCGACAAGGAGCGTGGGGTAATCATTCAAGGCAGGCGAAGAGGCAAAGGTATGGTCATTTATTTGGTAGAATAGAAAGCACTAAGACTGATGTAGATCTGTCAGTTTATTGGAAAAGTGTAATGGCGTTACAATTTTATATAATAGTTGCTGCATCTGCCATTTTCCTTGACGATTTGCATAGAATAAATTTTTACAATGCTTGTGGAACCTCCTGATTTTATCCAATGATTGTTGAGTGATAAATTTTATAATTAACTGTGAAATTAACCCTTGCTGACAAACTTGTTTCTGTCTGATTCATCCACTGATAATGGTCATTAATTTTTGCATTTTTGTTAAAATATTTCTTTGCATTCTGTTTTATTTTTCTGCAAATCCTTATGCTATAACTTGCTAGAGGTTACCCCGCAAATTCGTGCCCTTGAACTCTGAATCAAGCAACCCTTTAAATTTTTTTTTCCAGCCCGATGAACCCAAACCTTGGGATTAGATATTTAGGTTGGGTAAATCTGATAAATTTAGGGATTTAGGTGTTTCTGTTTCCTTTAGCGAGATCACAGAGACCAACGCCTCGTCCCCCTTCCTACATCGATTTGACTGAGGATTCTTTTTGCGAAGAGTTCGAGTTTGGGGACTGTATTACCTTAAATTCGTTCATCTTTTTCCACTCACCAAATTCAAAGTGAAGTCTCCTTGCCTTCGCCCTTGTTTGTGAGGGAGACCATTGTTATTTTTCTTGACCAACTGAGTGGATGCTTTTAACCATGAATTTAGCGAATTATCCTAGTCTGGTAATTGCCTTCAAGTGATTTTTGATCGTCTACTCTTCGATCTATGTGTGTAGAATTGTGTAATATTTATGAGTATGTTGCAAATAAAAATCGTGGCATTTCCATTCCTGTCTTCTCATTGAAGTTGCGAATTACTCCAGAAATTCATTGCTTCCGACCTTTCAAATGCACCCTCGCCAACAAAGATATTTAAGTGGAAATTACACTCTTCCCGAATTTGTTGCTTCTGCCCAATTTTGGCACCTTCACCAGTGCATTTCCAGTGGTCCTACCCTATAGAAAATTCATTCTCTGCAATCATTGATTGTTCCTTCCCTTGGGCGTTCATGGTAGCTACTGCTCTAGCAACATTCATCCCACTCAACCATGCGCATGTGCCTTCATTTCTATGAGTTACCTGCAACATTTCCACTTAGAGAGATTCTCTCTGGTTCAACCTCTCACTTGCTATTTCCATATCATTTGTTCCCTAGGTAGTAAAATCCTTTTCAGGTCCATGGTTCAATAAGAGTAACAAGTTGTCTCATTCACTAAACATAAAATTATAGTGTTCTACTTGGTGATGTTCCCTCCTCTATCAAGTGATTGGTTATGCTTTGAAAGTCGAGTTGGTGCACTGGGCATAAGGAGAATCGACCCTCTCATCACTCTTGAATGGAACCCATATCCAAGCTAAATTTTGGTTAGTCTATGTATTTTTAAGTAGAATGTAAATTCTGGTAATTACAGTCAGTTTCGTAATTATAGTATAAATTACTGTGTATTTTTATGTATAATGTAAATTTTGGTAATTACGAGGAGTTCCATAATGATGGAGTAATTTGTATGAATGAGATGGTAATTAAAGACAGTTCCTTAATTATAATATAAATCACTGTGTATTTTAATTATAATGCAAATTCTGGTCATTGTAATCAGTTCCATAAATATAATGTAATTACAGTGTATTTAATGTTGTTGATTTCAGATTTATATGAATAACTTAGTGATCACAATTCAGTGAGTACACGCACAGATATAATGTAGTGGATGGTCTGAAGATTTTGTACAAGTCACTTATAACTATCATTTCATCTCATAGAAACCACTCAGTATCTACCCTAAAATTCATCCCTTTTATTAGTGAACGACAGCTGGTAAGGAGAGTTGTCGGAACGTCAAATATCCAACTATTTTCTAAGTTGGTAGTTTTTAATATTACATCCTTGTTTCTAATGATCAGCACAGATGTGTTAGCGCTGGATAGAGGATAGATAACACAATAGCATAGGATTTATTTACATATGTTTTTCTTCATTTTTAAGACTGATAGGCAGCACCCAAAAATAATAAGGCTAGCTGGTTATGTTGTTTTTATTGGAATAGTCTTATTTTACTACAACTGTTTTCTAACATACATGAGTCATTACATATTTCATTAGAGTTGTCTAGTTCATGTTATTGTTTCGGAATAGTTCTGCTTTTCCCTTCATGAAATATTGACATTGATTTATTCTTCTGAAAGTAAGTGGTTTTATTACAGCCGCCCTGTTTTTATTTGTTTTAAGGGTAATAATGGTCAGTAATTATGGTACTATAAGGCAATAATTGTGGAATTTATGTTGAAGTAATTATGCAATAATTATTAAATGAGGATAGTGAAAGTAGTATGGTGTTAATGGTAATAATTGTTAAATAATCATGGTTTTATAAGGTAGAAATGTTAAAGTAATTGTTGAAATAATACAATGGAAGGTAATGATTATGTAATGATTATGGTAATGATTATGTATTGATTAATGGTAATGATTAGGTAATGATTCGTTAATATTAATCCTAATGGTTATGGAATGGTTAAGGTTAATATCATTTATGGTAAGGTTAATGTAGTTGATAGAAATAAATTATCAAATGTAATGTGATGGCCATGGTATTAGTCCTTGTAGTGTAAAGTGAAAAATGGTTGATATTTTATGGCAGGGATGATGGAACTAATTATCATCAATAGTAGATAAATATATGGTCCTAAATTAAGCACTTGAATTCATTAAGATTGGTAATCGGGGGATTGCAATTACTTAAATTTACATTATTTAAGGTTGGATAACTCGTCGATTAATGAATTTTAAATGAAGTAGTTGGTTTGTGATTATGTCATTAAGTCTTAATCTTGGATGTTCAATGTCAGAGTCCTTCTTACTTGCGCCTTCCTAGGGGACATGTTGTTCATATAATTTATGTTGTACGAGGTCGTAATCATTTTATTGCTTGGTTAGTTTGTCGGGCGGGATGTAGACACCTCCATGTAACCTTAGTATGAAAGTCTGTGTGTGTGATTGTTTCCTGTGTAAAGAATCCAGTGCCATATCAAGAGTCTCGGGCCCTTTAAAGGCATGGTTTCCACTCTTGCGACATACCTGAAAGAGATTAATAGTTTCTACCTGAGCAGTCGACCAAGAGCCTATCTGACCTTCTCTCTCTCTGGAGCAGAGAACTAAGATTAAACGCCCTGCTTTCCTATGCAGAAATAGTAAAATCTACTACCATGGATTCTTCCTTCTGTGTTCATACTGTGCATAACCCAGTTTGGTCGTTCAATGCTTGCAACTACTTGCTGTGCGCCTTTGTCTTCTTCTGGTTATCATTGTGGTTGCGTCTTGTAGTCATCGGGTGGCGACGTAGAGTCAAGTGTGTATGTTCCTTCTACATGTGCGCACACACCTTAAACAAAAAAAAAAAATTACACCTGTTAAAGAGTTGTTTTCGTAACAAGGAGGACGTTACATATCATCACAAATCAATAAACCATAGGACGGTCAAGACATGCAGGGATCGAAGGCCAAGGGAAACAATCAACAACGAGATTAAGGCTATGGGAGGGGAAATCAACCATCAATTAAAATTCTAAGTCAATCGTTTTCTTTACCCACTTAAAAATACATAACTAGAAGCGTAAAGTATACTAATAATCTACCATGCAGAAATATAGGAAGCGTACCGTAGCCCTAGTAGTCCGCTCTGAGTTGTTGTCCCATGCACTCGATGTAGCTGTCACTTGCCGATTGACGAGACTTCACCAATACCTCCTAGCCAACGCTAGGGGTACTCTTCTTCCCCCTTATCCCCCCAAGCCGCAAAGGGGCCATGCACACTAACCAAATAATCATCTAGCTCCTAGTTTGCCTCGCAAGGCCGAACTACCACTCCTCACCGAGCTGGGTATCCCAACTCCCACAAGCTAAGTCAGTTAAGTATAAATTTCTGTAGCGTAACGTTACGCATAACAAAAGAGATCCTTCATCCTTCTCCTCCCTCCATTATATACAGTTTCGAAGTCCTTTACTTTCCCAAAATCCCATTTAATTTAAAGTTTAAGAATTTAATCCATAAAAATCCTCCCCATACAAGTGTCACACATCCCCTTCATTCCTCCATAAATTAATTTCATTTATTAATTAATTACCCCTATTTCCCTCACCCACCTAAAATCATTCCTAGAATCGGTCCTAGGTGTCCCCATATCCCCTTACAAGTTTTAATGACTTCCCCCCCTTACTAATTCACTAGTTGAGTTTAATTTAGAAAGTTCTTAAATGCTAGATACCTTACTAAGTTAGACTTTCTGCTTTTTCCCCGTGTTTCCCATTTTTTTTTTGTTTCCCGCTTTTTCCTAGTTTCCTAATTCCTTTAGATTTCCCTCTTTGCCTTTTTTATTTAAAACTCAATTTGGCAGGTGTAGAAATTAACTTTTTCCCTTTTTCCTTTTTAATTAATAAATATTAATTAGAATAAGTGACAAAACAATTATTTTCCCCCTTTTAAATTTTATTCCCCAATTGATTTTTGTAAATTAAAAGAATTACTTACCCCCTTCTCGACACATGATTAATGATGATTATCCTTTTTATTTATTTATTTTTATTTTTATTTTTACATACCTATTTTTCTTTTACCGCAAATTTCACCTAGACCTAGATTTTAATTTTTGAGGTTGGGCGACATTTTATTAGGGAAAATTGTTTTAAATATTTTTTATCACGTTAGTCATCCTAAGGCCATCTAGTTTTATTCATTTATTAATTAACAACACGATGTTCCCTTTAGGACACACTAGGTTCTCCAAGGGTGCCACCTGCCTCCTTCTATTTCTCCTACGTGACATTCCCTTCAGGACGCACTACGTGCTCCAAGGGTGCCACTTGCCTCTTTCCATTTTTCTTGCATGACATGCCCTTCAGGACGCACTAAGTGCTCCAAGGGTGCCACTCGCCTCTTGACTGACTTGGTAGACATCTAATACCCCTAGAGTCAATACTCCACTAGGTGATCTTGTGGGAGACTAAGAGCCTCTAAGGAATAAGGCCGCTACCTTATTGTGTGCCTCTTAGAATCATCATGAGCAACTGTTGCAATCGGACCTCACGACATTGTGGGTATTCTCGAACTAGGTAGTCGTTAACCTACAGTTTGAGCCACGACGGAAGTGCTAGTAAGCTGTGGTAGGGATGCTATCCACACCTCTCCCTCAACGTCTCTGGTAGTTGTACATGACCCCTCTACTCCACATGTAAGCTTGGTTGACAAGATATCGTCAGCCTGCATCATCAACAAATCATGTCAGAAATATATCCATAATCATATCATCTAATCAGATGCACAAATATCATATATACAACAATCAAACCCCAATAGTCCACTCCCCAACTCGATCTGGAGTCCAAGGGGTTCCATCAATGCCTCTGCATCCTCGAGGTCCACAATCCTGTACACTCAATAAAACCAAGTCAATAGCACATGTCTATGTCAATGCAACACAATAACATGTCATCAATTCATAACGCCTCATAATCATAATCAAATCCCCAAAAGTATAATAATCTGGATCACTTGCGAGCAAGTTTCCTCAAAGAATAAGTTTGTTCAGTGTGTGAAAGAGTGGGATGCTACACTTTGGCAATATCTATGCATATTTTTTGGGTGTTAAGCTCTCATATTAATTGCAATGGATGTTTATTAGAATTGTTATTTGATTTATTTTACAAGTTTTATGTTTTAGATTTCATTCTATAATAGTTATATTCACTTTACTTGTAATGTTTCAATGCTAGGACACTTCTTCACATCGTTATGGATCCAACCATATGGATTTGTTTTCCATTCCATATTTTGGAGATGATATTTTATTGGCTCCCTTTTTCAGTGTTGACAAGATTTAGAACCGTTTGTAAAAAATGGAATGCTATTCGAAAAACCCCTTCATTCCTCGTGCATTGCCATCGAATTTCCTACAATGAATTTGTTGGCATGTTTACAGGCAGGTGTGCTTGTCATTGATGGAAATATTAGAGTATGCAGTGAAGGAAAACTAGGGACAACGTAAGTTCAGAAGAGAAAGTGCAGAGGTGCATGCAGAGTGTAAGAATGTGCCTATTCATTTGATGGAAAACAGGCAGGCAAGGAAGCTCAACAATGCAGGGATAATGGCATGGAAAGATCAGAAGAGTAAACTCCATTTCAGAGTTTTGGATACCGAGAGATTGAGAAGTCAAGAGTCGAGACTCTCCAACACAAGAGTTCTAAAGTCACGAAATGCAAAACCCCGATATCTCGAAACAGGCACATCTACTGGAGTTTCGAATACCAGGAGATTGAGAAGTCAAGAGTCGAGACTCTTCAACACAGGAAACTCGAAGTCGAAAAATATCAAAGACTCCATTTCGGAGTTTCAGATACCAGGAGTTGGAGGAGTCAAGAGTGAAGACTCTTCATCACAGAAGTCTCAAAGTCGTGAAACTCAAATTCGTGAAATGCGAAATCGCGAAATATCAAAGACTCCATTTCGAAGTTTCGAATACTAGGAGTTGGAGGAGTCAAGAGTCAAGACTCTTCATCATAGGAGTCCCGAAGTCGTGAAACCCAAAGTCGTGAAATGTCAAAGAATCCATACCGAAGGTTCAGATACCGGGAGTTGGAGATGTCAAGGACTCTCACGACAAGAAGCCCGAAGTTGCGAAGTGCGAAAAACCGAAAATTTGATCTGACTCCATTTCAGAGTTTTGCAGACCGGGAAGTGGAGTTGTCAAGAACTCTCACATCAAGAAATACCGAAATGAAAAATGTGAAAACACCTTTTTGGTATAGGAATTGGTCACCACCGGTGGTCACATCGTCGAAGAGATGTAGATAAGATCTTGAAGAACCAAGCTCCATTTCGGAGTTTCGAGGACCGCAACATGGAGCATCAAGAAACTTTATAATAGGAATGACGAAATTCTGAAATGCGAAATGCGAAATGTGAAATGCGAAATCAGCGAAAGATCCTACGGATCCAATCCAATGGTGTAGGTTATTCAGGAATATGATCGAAGGGATATTGTTGCTCTTCATAGTTAATTGATCAGTGGTGATTCAATTGATGAAGCGCTCTTTGGAGGTTCACAGTGTAACTACTATAAACCATTGATGGTTTCTACCAGAGGACTCGAAGATACTTCTGTGTGATTGGTAGAGGAGCTGAAGAGTCTCAAGGAATCTTCCAGTGGAATGAAGACTGTTCATGGAGGAAATTGACAGATGGATAAGTGTTGAAGTCTGTAACTGCAACAGAGAGGATGAGCTCGACTATGACAGAGAAGACAAAGAGTCTTAATTGTTGGAGAGGTGAAGGAATCTCAGCATAACACCCAGTGATGATGGACAAATGGGTTTAACTACCAAAGAGGCTGAAGAGTTGCAATGATGATCAGGTAGAGAACTCAACATGAAGAGCATGCAGAAACATTGTGCACTAGCAATGCACAAGGTGCATAGAGACTATAAGAAGGCACACGAAAGAAGAGATGGAGGCTATTGTTGAGAGGGCTTCAAGAGTATAGAAGGAGGAGTGTGTAACAACTAAAAGACAACAGAGGAATTGTGGATTAAAGGGACATGGCATGTAGTGCATAAATGGAGAAGGACATAAAGCATAGAGAAGGGTGCAAAAGACACTGATGGAGACAGAGCAACGAAGTGTAGTAGAATAGTGATGAGACTAGTAAGCCATTGAAGAACTTTATATCGCTGTAATAAGTTTTAGTAACAAATATTAATATTTCAGGGTGGTAGGGAGGTGCTAGGGAGGACTGTTGTCCTTAGAGGTTCAAGTGGGTGCTTGAACACAGGGAGTTGTAGATTCCATCTGGTTGTAGCCATACAAACTAGGGTGGAAGGGAGGTGTAAGGGAGAACTGTTGTTATCTGTTTTACAGGTTGGTGCCTGCATGATCGGAAGTTAGTGCTTTCATCTAGTTGGTGCTGGAACACTTGGGGAGTTGGTGCTTCCTTCTAGTTGGTGTTAGAGAAACTAGGGAGTTGGTGCTTCCTTCTAGTTGGTTCTAGAGAAACCTGAGAGTTGGTGCTCTCAACAAGTAGCAACCTGCAAAATAGAGTTTGTAGCCTCATTATGAGTTGGTGCTCATATGTATGATAATGTATAGAATGTAAATATTACTTATCATATAAATAAGAAGAGGTTTTTACCCTTTATGGGTTTCCTCAAGAAATATTTGTCTCTGTGTATCTCATATGTGTGACTGATGCTGAATGTGCCATTGCTTATTTCCATGCATTATTGTGATTGTCATTGAGTGCCTTGTAAAGAGTTTAAAATAAGCATAATTGTTTAAGCATGGTAACAACTGATTCACCCCCCCTCTCAGTTGTCCAACAATTGGTATCAGAGCCGACCCCTTTTATCTAAAGGGTAGATCCTAGAGATTAAACATGTCAGGCCATGAAGGGAATTCAACCAATAAGGCCCCTCTGTTCAATGGAACAAACTTTGCCTTCCAGAAAGTTAGAATGAGAACCTACATAATGGCTTTAGGTGCAGATGCATGGGATGTGGTAGATACTAGTTATGTAAAGCCATTTGTACTAGCTAATAAGGATGACAAGCTAGAATTTAGATTCAACACTAAGGATATGAATGCTCTCTTGAGTGGGCTTGCAGAAGCAAAATTCATAAAAGTTATGCACCTAGGAACTTCCAAAGAAATGTGGGACAAACTCATTCGTAGTTATGAAGGTAATGAGAAGGTAAAGGACGCCAAGCTTCAAACCTATAGAATACAGTTTGAATAGTTTAAGATAAGGGAAGATGAAACTGTTGGAAAATAATTTCTGAGAGTAGAAGAAATGGTAAATGCAATGAAAGCACTTGGTGAAAAAATTGAGGAACCTTATTTAGTTCAAAAAATCTTGAGATCTCTCCTAGATAGGTTCAACCCGAATGTCTCTGCTATAGAAGAACTTAATGATCTAAAAACCTTGGAGTTTGATCAACTTCTAGGAATATTGAATGCATATGAAATGAGAATAGTTAAAGATAAACCCACCTCCAAAGAAGCATCATTTAAAGAAGACAAGAATGATGATTTTGAGCCCGATGAAATTGAAGAAAATTTTGTGAAGAGACTGAAGAAGGGATCAGGAAAATACAAAGGTAAATTGCCTTTCAAATGTTTCAACCATGGTAGGATAGGTCATTTTTCAAATAAATGTCCCCACAAAGGAAAGGATCAGACATGTGATGATGAGGAGAAGCACAAACACATAAATTTCTTTAAAGAGAATAACTTTAAGAAGAAAAGTCTTTGCGTAAACAATGATGATGATCCTTCAAATGATGAAGACAATGACTCCTCTATTGAAGATAAACTAAATGACTTCATACTTATGGCCAAAGAGGATTATTATAATAATAGCACATGAAGTGATGTTAATGAAGAAGAAGTTGTGGTTGACATGGAAGGAGCACTAATCAGTGCACTAGAAGAGATTGGTAGACTAAGAATTAAGAACAGAAAGAAAAGACAATTGCGAATACAATTCGAGAAAGAAAGTAAAGAACCTGATCAAGACCTTGCCCTACTAAAAATATAATTAGAAAAGGCAAAGAAAATCGAAGACATTCTGAAACGACAGTTATCAGAAAATAAGGCAAGATGTGAAGCATTAGAACAAGAAGTAGTGAAAACTAGGAAAGAGATGGAGAAGTTTCAAGCCCTGTATAACCAGAATCTGTCAAGTATCAAAGCCTCAGAAGGATTAGCCACCATTCTAAATCAACAAAGGAATCCAAAGCTGAAAACTGGTTTGGGTTATGAAGAGGGATGAAGTAGTGGTAAGCCAAGAAACGAAGAACCCATCAAGTTTGTCAAATGTACAACCATTGACAACAACAAACCTACATAAACAAAGGAAGACAATCAGTAGCTCAGGATGAGTAAATAAAAAAATGCCAGGATTGAATCTATAAAACAAAGAAATAATGTTCTCCCTACTGAAAGACGTCATCAGTATGGAAGAAATCGATTTTCTCAAAGAAGACAACCATTTTCCAGGTACAAAGAATTTTTCTATGGCTATTGTTTCTACTATTCTAACTTTGGTCACAAAGATGTAAATTGTTCCTTAAGACTTTGACATAAGAAATTAAGATTTCAAAAGAATAAATACTTGCCACATCAAAGAATGATGCAGCCAAATAACAAACCTTCACAGATTGCAAATTGCCAAATTAAGTCTAGGGACTTGCAACTAAGGAGGTCAAGAATTAATCAACAGTCAATGAGTAGACAACCCTGCAACAATAAGTTTGATCTATTGAATAATGAGATTGAATGCTACATATGTCATAACTATGGACATAAATCTGTTAATTGTCGATTAAGGAACTATGAACCAGATTTGAATTCCCCAGTTGAAAATGTCAAGTTTTGGAAGAAGAAAGAAAGTGACACGTGTGGATTAGTGTTTTCATCTCAAAGAAAAATGAACCCTTGGTATATAGACAGTGGATTCTCCAAACATATGATGGGAGACAAAGGTAAGTTTCTATCTCTGAGTGAAATCAAATCAGGAATCATAACCTTTGGAAATGATGCCCCAGGTAAAATAAAAGGTAAAGGGATGGTGAGTTTAAATAATGGAAAAGGAAAAGCCCAAGATGTTCTACTTGTAGATGGGCTGAAACATAATATGCTCAGTGTAAGTGAAATGTGTGACAGAGGATGTGAAGTGGTGTTCACCTCCAAGGACTACAATATAAATTCAGTAAACTCAGGAGAAGTGGTGGCCAAAGGAATAAAGACATAAAACAATGTATATGTGTTGAAAGAAAATATAGAAGAATGTCATCTAAGAAAACATGATGAAAGTTGGTTATGGCATAGGAGACTTGCACATCTAAACTTTGACCACTTAATCAAGCTCAAAAATCTCAAGGCAGTAAAAGATCTTCCGAGAATATCAAAGCCCCAAGATTCAATGTGCAAACCCTACCAAGTAGGGAAGCTAAACAGGACACAGTTTAAGTCCAAAAGCTTTAATTCAACAGAGAAACCACTCCAACTAGTTCATATGGATTTATGTAGACCATCAATATAGAAAGTCACAGGGAAAGAAAAATACTTCATGCTGATTATTGATGATTACTCCAGACTTACTTGGGTTGCCTTTCTCAAGGAAAAAGTTGAAGCATTTGAGAAGTTTAAAATATATAAGGCTTTAACTGAGACTCAAATAGGCAAGAGGTTAAACGCAGTAAGATCAGACCGAGGAGGAGAGTTTATGTCAAGAGACTTCAAGGAATTCTATGATAAGCATGGGATCAAGAGAGAATACACAATCCCAAGAACTCCACAACAAAATGGAGTGGTTGAGAGGAAAAACAGAACAATGCAGGAAATGGCCAGGTCAATGATGAATGAGAAGAACATTGATTAAACCTACTGGGTAGAAGAAATACACACAATAGTCCATGTTCTTAACAAATCTCACCTTAGACCACAAAGTGACAAGACACCTTATGAACCATGGTTTGGGAGACCTGCTTCAATTAAACACTTCAAAGTCTTTGAGAGTAAATGCTACATAAAGAATAATGATGAGAACCTTGGCAAATATGATGACAGGGCTGATGAAGGTATCTTCTTAGGGTATGCTACAAACAGTAAAGGATATAGATGCTATAATAAGAGGTTGCATAAAATGGCCGATTGTATTGACGTAAAAGTTGATGAAGGAATCCCAGCAAGAGAGGTGTATAGTAATGAGTCTTCTACAGAATATACAACTAAATATGAAGATGAATAGGTCCAAGAATAAAAAAATGAAGACTCTAAATCAGATCAAGACATAGATACTCAGACAGATAAAAATCAGCAGACAACTTCAAATTCCTCCTCCAGAATCACTCAAAAGAATCATCCTGTAAGTCAGATAATTGGTGAAAAAGACAAAGGTGTACAAACCAGGAGAAAGCTAATCAAAAACACCGAACAGTCACATATATCTTTCATATCCATGCTGTAACCCGAGAATTTTAATGAAGCTAGCAAAGATGACCATTGGGTTAAAGCAATGAACGATGAACTTGATCAGATTGAGAAAAGCAATACGTGGGAGATGGTTCATAGACCTGAAGTTAAAGATATCATTGGCTCCAAATGGATCTTTAAGAAGAAGTTGAATGAGCAGGGACAAGTTGTTAGAAACAAAGAAAGATTGTTCTGTAAAGGGTATGGTCAGACAGAAGGACTGGATTTTGATGAAACATTTGCACCCATAGAAATATTAGAAGCTATCAGAATTTTTCTTGCCTATGCTTGTCATAAAAGGTTTAAAGTCTATCAAATGGATGTCAAGTCAGCTTTTCTAAATGGATATTTAAGTGAGGGTTTTGAACTATCTGATAACCCCGACTTAGTATGCAAGCTGAAGAAAGATTTATATGGGTTAAAACAAGCCCCTTGAGCCTGGTACCACATATTGGATATGTATCTCAAAGACAAAGGGTTAAATAGAGGAATAGTTGACAACAATCTGTATATCAAAACAGAGGACAATGATCTGTTCATCGTATTGGTCTATGTAGATGACATCATCTTCAGATGTAATAAGGATTCATTGGTACAATGGTTTGCTTCTGCCATGGAATCCGAGTTTGAAATGTCTATGATAGGTGAATTGTCATTTTTTCTTGGTATGTAAATTACTTAGAGGTCAGAAGGGATGTTCATTTCTCAAGAAAAATATCTAAGAGAAATGTTGAAAGGGTTTCAAATGGAAGACTCTAAACCTGTGAGCACACCTATGGTTACTGGATGAAAAATAAGTAAGGATGATGACTCACCTGATGTTGATCAAAGTTCATATAGATCAATGATCGGTATCCTGTTGTACATCAAAACATCTCGCCCAAACATAATGCATGCTGTTGGAATGGTTGGAAGATATCAGTTTGCACCTAAACAGAGTCATTTGCTCGCTGTCAAAACGATATTCAGATATTTAAAAGAAACAATGAACTATGGCCTTTGGTATCCTAAGAATAATAATTTTCAATTATCATCCTACTCATATGCTGATTTGGATAACTACATGGATGAAAGGAAAAGCACGAGTGGAGGTGTGTTCTTCTTAGGAGATTCTCTAGTAGCATGGTTGAGTAAAAAGAAAGGTTCCATTTATTTATCA
This sequence comes from Picea glauca, assembly GCA_000966675.3. Lineage (NCBI taxonomy): Eukaryota > Viridiplantae > Streptophyta > Pinopsida > Pinales > Pinaceae > Picea > Picea glauca. The sequence continues at coordinate 1,353,855 of JZKD02S1674325.1, read as the reverse complement.
ACTATAGAGGCAGAGTACATTGCTGCTGCTAGCTGTTGCACTCAGGTATTATGGATGATTCAGACACTTGCAGACTTGGAGGTAAAATACACTACACCGATCCCAATCCATTGTGATAACACTAGTGCCATCAATGTGTCCAAGAATCCTGTATTCCACTCCAAGACCAAGTATATTCCCATAAAATATCATTTTTTGAGAGAGCAGGTCACCAATTAGATTGTTCAGGTCCACTACATTCCAACCAAAGAAAAAATTGCAGACATCTTTACTAAGCCCCTAGCCAAGACACCTTTTGAATATCTCTGACAAAAGTTGTGTGTCATCTCGTCTCACTCCTAAGAGAGTCCATCCTGTTAGGGGGAGTTTTATATTGATTGATTGAATATCTGATACCTCCCATAAATACTGCAACAACTTGAGGGGAGCATGTTTTCTTTGACATTGACGTCAAAGGGGGAGAAAAGGAGTGGTTCAGACCAGATGCTACAGTTGGAGGTCCAAACAATTTAGTGCACTCATTTAGGGTTGCCATCAATTTCAAAGAGGGATATTGTTGGCATGTTTACAGGCAAGTGTGGTTGTCATTGATGGCAAGATCATAGTATGCAACGAAGGAAAAATAGGGACAACATAAGTTCATAAGATAAAGTGCAGAGGTGCACGCAGAGTGAAAGAGTGTGCTTATTCATTTGATGGAAAACATGCAAGCAAGGAAGCTCAGCAGCACAGGGATAACGACATGGAAATATCAGAAGAGTAAAATTCATTTTGGAGTTTCAGATACCGAGAGATTGAGAAGTCAAGAGTCAAGACTCTCCAACACAGGAGTCCTGAAGTCACGAAATGTGAAACCTTGATATCCCGAAACATGCACATCTATCTGAGTTTGAGATATTGAGAGATTGAGAAGTCAAGAGTCGAGACTCTTCAACACAGGAAACCCGAAGTCACAAAATGAAAAATCACGAAATATCAAAGACTCCATTTTAGAGTTTCAGATACTGGGAGTTGGGGGAGTCAAGAGTCAAGACTCTTCATCACAGGAGTCCCGAAGTTGGGAAACCCAAAGTCACAAAATGCAAAATCATGAAATATCAAAGACTCCATTTCGAAGTTTCAGATACCGGGAGTTGGAGGAGTCAAGAGTCAAGACTCTTCATCACAAGAGTCCCAAAGTCGCGAAACTCGAAGTCGCGAAATGTCAAAGACTCCATACCGAAGGTTCAGATACCAGGAGTTGGATATATCAAGGACTCTCATGATAGGAAGCCCAAAGTTGCGAAGTGCGAAAAACCAAAAAGTTGATCTAATTCCATTTCAGAGTTTCGCAGACTGGGAAGTGGAGTTGTCAAGAACTCTCACATCAAGAAATGCCAAAATGCGAAATGTGAAAACACCTTTTTGGTGTAGGCCTTGGTCACCGCCAGTGGTCACATCATCGAAGAGCTGTAGAGAAGAGCTCTAAGAACCAAGCTCCATTTCGGAGTTTCGAGGACCGCGACATGGAGCGTCAAGAAACTTTACCACATGAATGCCAAAATTCTGAAATGCGAAATGTGAAATAAACGCAAGATCCTACAGATCTAATCCAACAGTGTAGGTTATTCAAGAATATGATCGAAGGGATATTGTTGCTCTTCACAGTTAATCGATCAATGGCGATTCAGTTGTTGAAGCGCTCTTTGGAGGTTCATAGTGTAACTGCTAGAAACCACTGATGGTTTCTGCTAGAGGACTCGAAGAGACTTCTCTGTGATTGGCAAAGGAGCTGAAGAGTCTCAAGGAATCTTCCAGTGGAATGAAGACTATTCATGGAGGCAATTGATAGATGGATAAGCATTGAAGTCTGTAACTGCAACAGAGAGGATGAGCTCGACTATGACAGATAAGAGAAAGAGTCTCAATTGTTGGAGAGGCGAAGGAATCTCAGCATAACACCCAGTGATGATGGACACATGGGTTTAATTGCCAAAGAAGCCGAAGAGTTGCAATGATGAATAGGAAGAGCACTCAACATGAAGAGCATGCAGAAGCATTGCGCACCGGCAATGCAAAAGGTGCACAGAGACTATAAGAAGGCAGGAGAAAGAAGAGATGGGGGTTGTTGTTGAGAGGGCTTTAGGAGTATAGAAGGAGGAGTGTGCAGCAGCTGAAATACAGTAGAGGAATGGTGAATTAAAGGGACATGGCATGTAGTGCATAAATGGAGAAGGACATAAAGCATAGAGAAGGGTGCAGAAGACACTGATGGAGACAGAGAAGTGGAGTGTAGCAGAACAATGGTGAGACTGGTAAGCCATTGAAGAACTTTATATCACTGTAATAAGTTTTAGTAACAAAGATTAATATTTTAGGGTGGTAGGGAGGTGTTAGGGAGGACTGTTGTCCTCAGAGGTTCAAGTGGGTGCTTGAACACAGGGATTTGTAGCTTCTATCTAGTTGCAACCAGACAAACCAGGGTGGCAGGGAGGTGTAAGGAAGAACTATTGTTCTTTGTTTTACATGTTGGTGCTTGTATGATTGGAAGTTGGTGCTTCCATTCAGTTGGTGCTGGAACACTTGGGGAGTTGGTGATTCCTTCTAGTTGGTGCTAGAGAAACCAGGGAGTTGGTTCTTCCTTCTAGTTGGTGCTAGAGAAATCTGAGAGTTGGTGCTCTCAGCAAGTAGCATCTTGCAAAACAGAGGTTGCAGCCTCATTATGAGTTGGTGCTCATATGTATGATAATGTATAGATGTAAATATTACTTATCATATAAAGAAGAAGAGGATTTTACCCTTTTTGGGTTTCCTCAAGAAATATCTGTCTCTGTGTATCTCATATGTGTGACTGATGATGGATGTGCCATTTCTTATTTCCCTGCATTATTGTGATTTTCATTGAGTGCCTTGTAAATATTTTAAAATAAGCATAATTGTTTAAGCACAGTAACAACTAATTCACCCCCCCTCTCAGTTGTCCAACAAAATTTGGTTTTCTAATTCCTTTTCTCTATGGTGAGAAAGGTTACTCCCTAGGAGGATATCTTCATTAAACTAGTCGTGTTTGTCATTTTCATGTGCCATTTATAGATTCCGACTACACAATTGAATGCACAATTTGATCAATGATTTTTTTATCTTTACAAACATGATGCTCACTTACAAAGAATTACTTCGTGATGAATCCATTTACAAATTCATTCAAAAACATAGGTTCTATATGGGTTGGAGACTGGGGCTTCTTTACACCATTGGAAAATGTCAGTGCTAGAAAATATGAATGGGTTGTTTTGAAACATATTTCTAAAAACATGAAATCAAAGTATTTCATTTGTAGTAGCTGTGACAGGGTGTGGAGGAGTACAAACATTCCTTATGGTGGAGCTACACCTCCAAAAGAGGCAGTGGTCTATAAAAGTAAAATTTATTGGTTGTATTTGGACAAAGATTATGAAGACTACCCTCTCTATGAGTACACTATATATTGGATGGATGTTTTAAATAATCAATGGGGTTTTTATTTTGTTCCAATCACAGACATACAATGTCTGTCATTGTCATTATACAATAGCCAACTTATATGCCCCATCAATGATGGTTCCACCTCTGTTTGGTCTATTGAAGAAGTGGATAATTTTATATTTGGTCAGCCATATATTGAACGAAGTTTGGAGTCTTTTGAGGATGATTAGGGATTCAAATGAATTTTTTTGCAACACCTTTCAAATGACATAAATATAAAATGTCTTGGATATCTTCCATTTCGAACAGTGGACGAGATAGTGTCGATGTTCAATAATAATGAAGTTCCACTCATGTTCTATGATTTGATGACCGACTCCTGTGTCCCAACAAATATCACAAATGTATCCATGTTACAAACATCTGGGTTGAGATTTTCATTTCAAGACCAATGCAATGATTTGATTGAAAATGGAAATGTTTTCCAAGTACTTCCAAACATGGATTCCGTTGATGAAATTCCACCATTGGGAATAGATTTGTTGTCTTAGTCTACTTTTCCTTATAATAAATAATTGATAATATTATCAAACATGTTGTACTTGTCTTACAAATAATCATATTCCTTTAAATACATTTTCATATTTTTGACTTTCATATTCCACCATTCGGATTATATTTGATATTGTACTTGTTTTAGTAATGTTCATATTCCATTATCAATTGTTATAATTTTCACTTTCATATCATTTTCATATGGATGGATATAAAGATTTCAACATTTTCCCCCACTTTTTTATAATTGCAATTGTATATATAGTTCCTATTGACATTTGTTTATGTTTTGTAATTATGTTTAATAATTATTCCTTTTCTCCTATTGTATAAATGTTTACTGAAGGCACAAGATATGCCAAGTTAATCATGATGTATATTTTCCTTTTGTAGAAATGTCTACTGAAGGCACAAGTAAATGTATTATGAAACAAACTCATTCTCCAAAAACATGTGAGATGAGAAATCAACTTCGTCATTTACAGTATCAACAAAACAAAGATGCAATAAATGAATGTAGAAGAGATTTGTATCGTACAAGAACTACTCAAAAAAATATTGAAAATTATTTTCTTGATAGTCGTAAGTATCGAAGTTTAGATGATATCATGCGAAGAACAATACCACTTGATGTTTCTTTCCCACAATCTTTTCATACTCTAAATATTTCTTATGTTCCACAATCTCATAACAATGTTGTCTTCATTGCGGAAACTTCTGATATTCCAAAAGATGTTCATGTTCAAAACCAATATTCAAATGACAAACCTCAATCTTCTACAAATGGAACTCCTAGATTGCAACATGAAGGAAGGCTTGAAAACCTTCATGGTAGAGTTCTTGAAGACATTTCAAATATAGGGCCATCTGAATTTGTGGGTGACGGTAATTTTCTTGCCAATTTGGTTGATAATTTGCAACCTTTACCTGTTATTGTTGGATTTTCGTCTCCTCCCCCAAATTTTCGAGAAAATATCCTTCCACCAACATAATCAATTAGAACTATTTAACTTGGAACAACTAAGGTATTCCGGTGCCATAATTCGTAGTCATATTTTGCAACAAAATCTATTATATAGATTACTAAAATTAGTAAATTAACATTTTATTTTCTCCTTATTTGCAGCACACTAACCATTCCAATAGAGGTATAGAAATCAATGACCAATATATTCCAACAACACTTGTTCAAAATCAAGGGGATACTTCTCATAACCTTGGTCCAGTTCAACCGGGACCATCTTACACAATATAATGTAAATGTTCATCATATGCATTCCGTTTTTTTTTTTTCCTTCTCTTGTAAGTTAGTAAGTTGGAAATTAACATTTTTATATCTTTTGTTACGAGGACACCTTCAATGCAATCAAAATAGAGATATGCACTCCATAAATTCAAGGGAAATAAATGTTGGAAGCAATGCAACAATTCCTCTTGGACCAAATTTGGGTAGGGCCTCTGACATTGGTCCTAAACATGCTATGTTGTCTAGAGTTCATATCCATCAGGTGAATCAACTTGCTTTCCATCATTTTCATACAAACATGATCAAAGTTCATAAAAAATTCTGAGCTAAGATTGATAGGCTCTCCATTATGAAATGTGCCATGTTTGTCGTGAATCTTATCCTGGAATCCAAGTTTTGAGAGGGTCTAAAGGTCCTATGTGAAAAAGGTGCAAATATGAGAAAGGTTCCCATTGTTTCTCTCATTGGAATAACATGGATCTAGGTGACCAACCTCATGTTCTAAATGTTCTTACCCAAGTTGAAGAGATGCTAATAGCAAGGTTTAATCCAATACTGCAAGTGACACATGCTCATGGTGGGAAATATAAATATAGTGGTCAAACAATTAGCTTTCCACAAGATATTTCCACGATTGCAAGAAACCTTCCATGACATGTTGAAGATCTTAACATCCTCATTGTTAGGAGATGTGGTGCATAATCTAAACATTATGAATGTTATGTAAAGAGATCATGAGTTTTAGATGCATTTCATTACAAAATTCAAATGGATAAATATTACAGGGATGTTCAAATCAACATGGATTCACTTGCTTCTCTCCCTGAAAGGCCAATAGACGTGTCAAGTAGGATTAAATTTGTTGATTGTGATATTCAAGAAACAAAGAGTAATTTTGTTGACATTCAAGAGTTGGATCCTGATCATTTTCATGCTCATACTTCATCATTTTTTGCTCGACTACCCAATGAAGGGAGATAAATGGAAGAAATAAGAACATTCATTCAACATGCAGATGTTGATTAAGGTTGGTTATCATTGATGTCAACCCTTGAAGAAAGCCCCGTAGAACAAAGGTTTGGGTAATGGACCCAAGATTGTTTGATGTAAATATGACTCATTATTGTTTTTTCATCATTTATAAGAAGTAAATATGGATCAACTCCAAAGTGGCCCCCTTATGGTGAAAGCCCTCACGGGAAGACGCTTTGCGGAGTAAGAGAACCCATGCTTAATTGTGGAATAATGAGATGAAGGATAGTCAATTCATCAGGGAAAATATCCCAAATGGATATTTCTTGTCATTCCATTTCTGGTGGTATGTGGAATGTCACATAAATCCTCACAGTTAGAGAGTTATGGCCATGAGAAGTTGGAGACCCCAGGTTTGGGTAATGGACCCAAGTTTGTTTGATGGGTAACAATATGAGTTATGATATATTTTCAGATAATAATATTATATA
>JZKD02S1674325.1:1307321-1337493 GCA_000966675.3 Picea glauca | reverse complement strand
ACAGGTTGTTTGGTACAGGTTGGTGCATGGTTGATGCACTTGTTTATGGTACAAGTTGATTACAGGTTGAGGTACAGGTTGATGCATGGTTGATGCATGGTTGATGCATGGTTCAGATTTATTAGTATAGGTTTACAGTGGTATATCTCACAGTGATAGTGTGATAGTGGTTCCATCATTCTACTTCTACTTCAGGGTGGTTGGACGGGGTAAGGACAAGTGGTTGTAGCCACCTTCCGGTTGTAGCCGGAGAACATAGGGGGTTGTAACCTCCTTTTGGTTGTAGCCAGAGAATTGGGGAGTTGGAGCTTCCTTCAGGTTGTAGCCTGAGAAACTAGGGGGTTGGAGCCTCCTTCTAGTTGTAGCTAGAAAAAAAAGGATGTTGGTGCTTCCAATGAATGTAATTCTTCAAGACATATACGTGGAAAAAAGGGTCTATTCTCAAATGACGATACAATGCTCCATGGGAGGTTCACGATGATTCAATATTATTCATAGATCAGAAAGAAAAAAAAAATACAATCCTGCATGAAATGATGATGGGCTAAATGTTCATAATGTTGATCTTCTTGCAATGTGGCATGCTAATGTTGATTGTCAGCCTATGGTTTCTCAACATGATGTCTTGAAATATATTGCAAATTATGCTTCAAAGGCATAAAAGAGATCAGAAAGTTACCAAGACATGTTGTCTAGAATTTCAAATGCAAGGAGCCCAGAAGCTCTTGTATTGTGTACATACAGAAGGTTTCTTGAAGAAACTTGTGTTGATCGTGACATTGGTGCACAAGAAACTTGTCATATGTGATTGAAACTACCTCTTGTTGTTTGCAGTAGGAAATTATTTTCCTTAAATGTTGGTAGAAAGGTTTTCAAGAAAGTATCAAATGATCCCCATCAATTTTCATCTCCAAATAGTTTTATTCAAATATATCAAAATCGACCTTCATTTCTTGATCATTTGTTTATGATAGAAATAGCAAGATCTTGGACCTTTAATGGAAAACGTAAAAAATAACCATGGAAACATAGATATGTTCATGCCATTGTTCGAGTTTGGTGACATTTTTATTCTATTCCCAGTGGGGATTCTAATGAATTTAAGACTTTTTGTTAGACCCAGTTACTTTTGTACAAACCATTTCGTAATATTCCCATTGATATTGGCCTCTCCAGTGAAGCAGTGATTGAAAATTGGAGGAATTTCTAATATCAAGCATGGCATGTTGATCGTTCCCTTATACCTTCTGATACTGCAGAAGAAGATGAAGATTCCCATGAACAAGAAACCTTTGTTGAAGACGATTTTGAAGAATGGCAAGTTTTGTCTCACTTGATACCTCCAAACAATATCACTATTTATGAATTTCAAACTCTTGGTCGAAGGGAATTTTATATATGATTTAATTAGGATAAATTGATGGCTTCGAATGATGTTGATGAAGAAGCTGTATATTTTATAAAAATTTCCAAATCTAGGGGTGATATTTTGAAAATTCTCTTTCCACAATTCCTTCACCAACATCCTTGTCAGAGAAACAATGAATTGCCTTTGAGATCATATTACGACACTCAGTTGAATATGAACATCGTGAACCTCTTCACATGATTATACAAGGCACTACTGGCACTGGAAAGTCTTTTCTTATTCATTGTATTTCTCATGCTCTTTCTACTTCAGTAGCTAATGGCCATAGCCCGTTTCTTTTACTCACTCCAACATGAATAACTTATTTTATTATACATGCAAAAACAATACACTCTTCTCTAAAAATTCCTATCAAAGATATGAGACCACTACAAGGACAATCTCTTGCAATATTTCAAGAAGAAATAAGGCATATTGATATATTTGGATTGATGAAATGAGCTTTCTAGGACTGAGATTATTCATACAGATAGATTCTCAATTACGAGAAGCATTTCCTGATAAAAAAAATTCTCCTTTTGGTGGTAGATCCATCATTCTCGTGGGTGAACTTGGTGAATTGCCTCCTATCAAAGATAAGCCTTTGTACGTAGGTAATACAACAGGGAATTGTTTATGGAAAAACTTCAACAATGTTGTTACTTTGGATATAGTATTTTGACAGCAAGGAAATCATCCAAGGCAAGCCGCTTTTAGACAACTCTTGAATAAAATAAGAAACGTTGAACCCATTATTTATGATTGGGATCTTCTTATGTGACGGGTTGATATGAGTTTTCCTCCAGTGGAAAGGAGTTTATTTCATTCAACAATTCACTTGTTCCCAGCAAATGATTTGGTCACCTTGCATAATAGGAAAATGTTAAAGTCATTAAATACTCCAATTGTACGATTTGTACCTGAGCGTACAAGACAAGCTGAAATTGCTTGTGTTGATGATGATCATTTGGAACGTGAGTTTTTTCTATGCCCTGGTCAACGTGTCATGTTGACATGTAACTTGTGGGTTGAATTCGTCTTAGTTAATGGTCCACTTGGTTACATTCACCAAATATACTATAGCCCTGGTACAAAGCTACCCCAACTTCCAATGTTCACTACTTTTCTTTTTGATAAGTACATTGGTGTTCATTTCGAAAAAAAAAATTCCATCACACCTGTTACAAGAGGAAATCATAAACAAATTCCTCTAAAGATGGCCTCGGCCCTTACTATACACAAATCACAAGGGTTGACTTTAGATCGAGCTACTATTGATATAGGCAAGAAAGAGCGCCAAGGGTTGACCTTCACATCCATATCATGAGTGAAATTGATAGATGGTTTGTGCATATCTCCACCTTTCTCTTTTCGGCGCTATGTCAAGATGAAAAATAATGCTTATGTTACTATTAGGAAGAAAGAAGAGCAACGATTACACTCATTATCGTTGTAGCATCCCATGTAAGTACTTTATCTATTCATAAAATGTGTTTGTTTTGTTGATTTTTTGCCATGCGCAATTATTATACTTCTATTAATATTTTCTTCTCTATTTTTTATATGTTTTATACCTTTAGTAGTTTCCTTTTACTATGTCTATAACAAAAGCATATAATTCTTTATATTGTTACATTCATTTACTACTGACCAGTAACATTTCAACAATCATATTATTTCGCATAACTTGTTGCATGGAAAGAAATGTTAAGATGTCTCTCATATGCATACTTGCACTCTCCTACATGTAATATTTCATGCTAATATTTTTTGTAAGTGACAAAGAATTTTTATATTTATTTTCATACAGATATTCTATACATATTTCGGCTCATATTTTATTTGTTTTTGTTTTTCCTATCCTACAGTTATGGACAACTCAAATGTTTCAAAGTTTCGTTCTTCTTTGCATGAAATAACGCAACAAGAATATTTTCTTCAGGACATTCAATTTATGGTCACCAACCTACACGGTGAACCTTTCAACTTATTTGATCCATCTTTCCAATTCTTCTCTACACTAAAGGAAATTACACACACATATATGCATATTTGTGATAGGGAAGTGGGGAGAAATTTGAGAAAAGATTGGCTTCATATACAAAATGGTCATGGTCAAGTCGATCATAATTGGTGTTGTCGATGCCACCAATCTAGTTGCATATTAGAATAATATTCTGGCAATTTTATGGGATTTAGATATTTTTTTACATTTGCAAACTTCATTTTTTTAAGTTTAAACATAAATATTGTTTTATGCAATGTTTTTTAATCTATATATTTTATCCCTTTCCTTCTACGTTATGGAATCATTTGCATTGGTTATTTTTATATTGTTCTCTACAATACTATTGTTGCTGCATTTCATACTTAACATACTCCTTAACATAAAGTTTTTAATTTTCACTTTTCACTTTCACAATATTACATTACATTAAAGAGAACCATATTATTATTATTACTATTATTTAATTATGTGATATCATTAATAGGGCTACATCTTCTATAATTATTGTCATTGTGTTGTAATGTCACATATCTTTTTCAATATCTACACTAATCATTTCCTTTTTTACTCTTCATATGTTTACCCTTCATATTTATGTATGTTTGAATTATTACATTATTTTTGAAATAAAATCATTATTTCATTATTACCTGTCATCTATACATTATTTCTCATTCCTCATATGTTTGTACTTTTGATAGGTGAGGAGTCCATCCACCTAATTAAAATTTACATTGAAACTGATAAAACTTGTTGTTGTTTTGATTATACATTATACTTCTAATTATTTTTGTATGTTTCTCAACCAAGATTATAGACAACAAAGAATTTTCAAGATTTAGTTGGGCTCTATATTAGATCACCAAAAAGGAAGAATACTTTACTCTTTTAAAAAAATTCATCTCTGCTAGAACTGGTATAGAGTGTCACATATTTGACAATACACTTCATTTTCTGTTAAGGGTGGAGAATTCAATGTTGCAACTGCAACATATTTTTGAAATGATTGGTGTTGATGTAAACTCACCTTGCATTTATCATAGACCGACATAGTCTTTATATACTTGTTGAGTAAAATTTTAATGAACAAAGTTTTCGAAATTTTGAACAATTGATACAAACCCCTTCATTCCTCATCCATTTCCATCGACTTTCCTGCAATGAATTTGGTTTTCTAATTTATTTTCTTTATGGTGAGAAAGGTTACTTCCTAGAAGGATACCTTCATCAAATTGGTTGTGTTTTTCGTTTTCATGTGCCATTTAAAGATTCCAACCACACAATTGAATGCACAGTTCGATCGATGATTTTGTATCTTTACCAACATAATGCTCCCTTACAAAGAAATATTTTGTGATGAATCCATTTACAAAGTCATTTAAAAACATAGGTTTTGTATGGGTTGGAGACTGTGATTTCTTTATACTCTTGGAAAATGTGAGTGCTAGAAAATATGAATGGGTTGTTTTGAAACGTATTTTGAAAAACCTGCAATCAAAGTATTTCATTTGTAGTAGCCCTGACAGGGTGTGGGGGAGTACAAAAATTTCTTATGGTGGCACTACACCTCCAAAAGAGGTAGTGTTCTATAAAAGTAAAATTTATTGGTTGTATTTGGACAAAGATTATGAAGACTACCCTCGCTGTGGGTACACTATATATTGGATGGATGTTTTAAATAATCAATGGTGTTTTTCTTTTGTTCCAATCACAGACATACGATCTATGTCATTGGAATTATACAATAACCAACTTGTATGCCTCATCAATGATGGTTCCACCTCTGTTTGGTCTATTGAAGAAGTGGATAATTTTATATTTGGTCAACCATATATTGAACGAAGTTTGGAGTCTTTTGAGGATGATTGGGGATTAAAATGGAATTTGTTGCAACACCTTTCAACATACATAAATATAAAATGTCTTCGATATCTTCCATTTAGAACAGTGGATGGGATAGTGCTGATGTGCAATAACAATGAAGTTCCACTCATGTTCTATGTTTTGATGACTAGCTCCTGTGTCCCAACAAATATCACAAATGTATCCATGTTACAAAACTCTGGGTTGATATTTCCATTTCAAGACCAGTGCAATGATCTGATTGAAAATGGAAATGTTTTCCCACTACTTCCAAACATGGATTATGTTGATGACATTCCACCATTGGGAATAGATTTGTTGGCTTAGTCTACTTTTCCTTATATTAAATAATTGTTAATATTATCAAACATGTTGTACTTGTCCTACAAATATTCATATTCCTTTATGCATTTTCATATTTTTGACTTTCATATTCCACCATTCGAATTATATTTGATATTGTAATTGTTTTAGAAATGTTCATATTCCATTATCAATTGTGATAATTTTCACTTTCATATCATTGTCATCTAGATTGATATAAATATTTCACCATTTTCCCCCACTTTTTTATAATTTCAATTGTATATATAGTTCCTATTGACATTTGTTTATGTTTCTTAATTATGTTAAATAATTATTCATTTTCTCCTATTGTATAAATGTTTACTGAAGGCACAAGATATGCCAAGTTAATCATGATGTATTTTTTCCTTTTGTAGAAATGTCTACTGAATGCACAAGTAAACATATTACGAAACAAACTTGTTCTCCGACAACATGTGAGAGGAGAAATGAACTTCGTCATTTACGGTATCAAAAAAAAGATGCAATAAATGAATGTAGAAGAGATTTGCATCGTACAAGAACCACTCAAAATAATATTGAAAATAATTTTTTCGATAGTCGTAAGTATTGAAGTTTAGTTACTATCATGCGAAAAACAACACCTCTTGATGTTTCTTTCTCACAATCTTTTCATACTCTAAATATTTCTTATGTTCCACAATCTCATAACAATGTTGTCTTCAATGCAGAAACTTCTGATATTCCAAAAGGTGATCATTCTAAACCTAGATTCAAATGACAACCCTCAGTCTTATACAAATGGAACTCCTAGATTGCAGCATGAAGGAAGGTTGGAAAACCTTCATGGTAGAGTTCTTGAAGACATTCAAAATATAGGGCCATCTGAATTTCTGGGTGACAATATTTTTCTTTCCAATTTGGGTGATAATTTGCAACCTTTACCTGTTGTTGTTGGATCTGCGTCTCCTCTCCCAAAGTTTCGAGCAAATATCCTTCCACCAAAAAAATCAATTAGAACTATTTCACTTGGAACAACTAAGGTATTCCAGTGCCATAATTTGTAGTCACATTTCTGCAACAAGATCCGTTATATAGATTACTAAGATTAGTAAATTAACATTTTATTTTCTCCTTATTTGCAACACATTAACAATTCCAATAGAGGTATAGAAATCAATGACCAATATATTCCAAAAACACATGTTCAAACTCAAGGGGATCCTTCTCATAACATTGGTCTAGGTCAATCAGGATCATCTTATTCGCAATATAATGTAAATATTCATCATCTGCATTCCTTTTTTTTTTTTCCTTCTCTTGTAAGCTAATAAGTTGGAAATTAACATTTTTATATCTTTTTTTACTAGGACACCATTCAATGCAATCAAAATAGATATATGCACTCCATAAATTCAAGGGAAAGAAATGTTGGAAGCAATGCAACAATTCCTCTTGGACCAAATTTGTGTAGGGCCTCTGACATTGGTTCTGAACATGCTCTGTTGTCTAGAGTTCAAATCTATCAAGTGAATCATCCTTCTTTCCATCATTTTAATACAAACATGATTGAAGTTCATAAAATAATTCGAGCTAAGACTGATATCCTCTCTGTTGTGCAAATGTTCCATGTTTGTCATGAATCTTATCCTGGAATCCAAGTTTTGAGAGGTTCTGAAGGTCCCATGTGAGAAATGTAACATCCTGCTCTGGCGCACTGAGCGAACTTATTCTTTGAGGACACTTGCTCGCAAGTGATCCAGATTATTATTCTATTAAAACATTTGATTTTGATTATGATGCGTTATGGGTAGATGACATGTTGTTTTACTGTATTGACATAGACAGGTGCTATTGACTCGGTTTTACTGAGTGTGAAGGGTTTTGGACCTTGAGGATGCAGAGGCATTGACAGAACCCCTTGGACTCTGGATCGAGTCAGGATGTGTGCTATTGGGGTTTGATTGTTTTACTATGATATTAATACATCTGATTAGATGATATGATGTGGATATGTTCTGACATGATTTGTTGATGATGCAGGCTGATGATAGCTTGTCGACCAGACTCACATATGGAGTAAAGGGGCCACACACGACTACCAGATATGTTGAGGGAGAGGTTTGGACAACAGCCCTGCCACAGTCTACTAGCACTCCCGCCGTGGCTCGAACTGTAGGTTAACGATTACCTAGTTCGAGAGGACCCATGATGCCGTGAGGACAGACTGCGATAGTCGCTCATGATGATTCTAAGGGGCACGCAATAAGGCAGGGGCATTATTACTTAGAAGCCCTTAGTCTCCCACATGTTCACCCAGCGGAGTGTTGACTCCAGGGGTTATTGATGTCTACCAATCAGTCAAGAGGCGAGTGGCACCCTTGGAGCACGTAGTGTGTCCTGAAGGGCACATCGCGCAAAGGAACAGATGAGGCGAGTGGCACCCTTGGAGCACCTAGTGTGTCCTGAAGGGCACATCGCGTTGATAATGATAGAGGGATGAACCTAGATGGCCCAAAGACAAATAACACATTAAGAAATTTTAAAACAACTTCCCTAATTAAATGTCACCCAGTTCAGAATCTAAGTTCTAAGTCTAAAACTTTGCTAAGGGTAAAATTTTGTCTACCCTTAAGAAAATATCCATATAAAAGTAAAATAATAAAATTTAAAATAAAATTCACTTAAGTAATAATTTTGGTCTTCATAATTTTTTTTTTTGGTAAAATGAAGAGAGTAAGAAATTAAATAAAATCTGTGGATATAAAATGTAAAGAAGAAATTAATTATTTTAACTTTTGATAGTTTAAAAAGATACTAAATTAATAATAAAAGGAAAAAGAGGTTAGATTGCACAACTGTTGTTTTTAGCTCTAATAAAAAGGGAAAATATAAAATTAGGAAACTAGGGAAAGGAGGTAACCTAAAGACGGAAAGAGGGGAACTCATGGTAAAAAGCGGGAGGTCAACTTAGTAAAGAATCTGCATGTACAAACCTTCTAAATTGAACTAAATTAACAACTTCATAGTAGGGAAAGCCTTTAAAACCTGTAAGGGAATATAGGGACACCTAGGAGTAATTTTAGAAACAACTCTAGGTGGGTGAGGGAAATAAGACAATTAATAAATTAAAGAAAATAATTATTGGAGGAATGTGGGGGATGGGTGACACTTGTACGAGGGAGAATTTTTAGGAATTTTTAGTAAAACTTTAATTAAATGAGATTTAGGGAAAGAAAGGAAGTTCGAAAACTCTATAAAAGAGAGGGAGGAGAAGGAAGAAGACGATCAACAGTTAGCGTAACGTTACGCTGCAAGAATAGTGACTTAACTGATTTACTTGTGGAAGTTGGGATTTCCCATCTCGAAGAGGAGTGGTAGCTCGGCCTTGCGAGGCGAGCTGGGAGCTAGACGTACCCTCTGGATAGTGTCTTCTCCCTTTGCGGCTCGGGGGGCTAAGGGGGAAGAAGAGTACCCCTAGCATTGGCTGGGAGGTATCGGTGAGGTCTTGATGGTCAGCGAGCAGGAGAGCACGGAGCGCGGGATGTCATTCGAAGTGGGTGAGAAAGCAACGGTATGCTCTTTTATTTTGTAGAGTGAATGCATTAGGCCTTATGCTTGGATCTGAATATTAATTGTAAATGAATTCGACAAGTTTATACCTAGTGTTATCTCGTTTTTACTTCATTTTTATATCTCTCTGGACATGTGTGCGTATTGCTTCCTTTAATGCATTGTATTGTTGTTTATGGGTTCTACGTTTTAAAAGATTGAAGGACGTTCTGGACCGCCGTCTACCCCGTTGGTTGTTCCTGATAGTCTATATTACCGTCATTCTTTCAACCCTTTTACATTCAATCATTCAACTGACCCAATACTATAGACATGTTTTTACTTAGTGTTAAATCCTTTTACTTCTTTTATATATCTCGTGGGACCTTCTGTGTATGGCATTCTTGGAAGCGGTATATTGCTGGAATTCCAGCTCTGCGGTTTTTTTTACTCGTTGCTCTCTCTTTGATATCTCATTTACACCTTGCTGGCAAGTCCGACGTTTTTTTTGTATATCTGGTTGACTTGGGGTGAAATTGCCCAGCAAACTCCCTTCTGTTTTAAAGGACCCATCGTTTGGCTGCCAATATAGCCTTTCTCACCTGTGATAGTGTATTTTATTGACACGAATTTAATTAAACTTAGCACCATTATTTTTCTAAACCAAACAACGAGTAAGATACAAGGACAATGACTATGATACTTTGAATGATTATTTTACTGGGCGAATTTTAATTGACTGTGTTTCCATGCCGGACTGACCCCGATCCTTGGGTTGCTTTCAGCGTGTAGGGAAGGCAGATTTCTGATTGAATATGCTTGGCATTTTTTTTTGCATTCTCCTCCTCGGATTCCAATAGACCAACAATGATTTAAATAAATTGAATCATACTGAATAGCCTTAGTTCAACCGACAGTCACAGCAAGTTCACTCTTATGATTGGCATCGTAGTTTCCTTCTGGTTCGACTTGCACAACGATTTTCCCCCTTTTTATTATTACGGCAATGTAGTTCAGTTTGGTGCGCGGCCCAGCTATCCTTCCTTTAATTAATGGCAGCCAGGTGGTTCCCTCTGGAGTGTTGGACACAGCGTGGACCATTATTTGATATCTGCGTCTTCCTGCAAGTGACCTTGAAGTTGCTTGAAAATGAGGCTGCGTTTCCCTAATGTTTAACCAGACTTTGCCCTCAAGATAATGACGACGTGTTCCTGTTAATCATCCCTGACTTGCCTTATGGTGGTCCGCGTTGTGGTCGTTGGGCCACAAGTTTTCCTTATTTTGACTCCTGAGAGTGTGCCAAATGGCTGCCATTTGTTACCTTGGGCAGCTAGGCGGAATTATTACGCTGGTGAAGTCATGATGTCGCCCTTCTTGAGATGGTGTGCTGCCATGAATTTGCCGACTGTTACCTTGCGTGTTACCCTACCTGACAACGTCTTAATGGCTTTTAGTGCTGTACACATTCCTGCCTTTCTGTTTTAGCAATGACAATTAATGTGGTTAGAATTAGTTAATGTTAATTTCAGGTGTGCACTGTTTAGTCTGATATAACAGTAAATTTATCAAGGGAGAAGTGAGATAGCAATAAATCCCAATCGACATTTATGGTTATATCCTCCCACCCTTGAAACTTGGTTGAGCAAAACAAATGAAATGACTACCTTACTGTTTATGGAATTGATTTTAACCCTTACCGATGGATGTGTCAGTTGGCATTTAGAGACTTATACCTAATTCTTAACATGTTAAACTGCTGCAATTATTTAATATAAAGGAAATAGCTTAACTTATTTCTTTTCCTTTTTAATTGATTTTCCTTTAGTTTCTATTAGGAATATGCTGCAATTACTTAATATAAAGGAAATAGCTTAACTTATTTCTTTTTCTTTTTAATTGATTTTCCTTTAGTTTCTATTAAGAATATGCAAGGTAACTATGAAGTCCTTACCCCTGATATATTATGATGTGATCTCTTGATAGTAATTTGCATTTTTAAGTTAGCAATTGAGTAATTCTGTATAGTTAAATAAGATTGGGTCTTTCTTAATTCTTTAATGGAATAATAAGTCAACTTCAGTTCTTATTATGCATTATTTAAAACGGTTCAATCTTCTTTTAAAAATCCTTATATAGTTAGCATGTAAATTAACTTAATTAATTCCTAGTTTTGGATTGACCTTCTCATAGTTCTTTCAATGGATTGTAAGGTAGTTTGGGATCTTCCTTATTTCTCATTTTAACTGAATCCTTTATACCTTATAAATGGACGTGTAAGGAGGCATTGATATCTTTATGCACTACTTAAAAGGATTGGGATCTTCTTATGGTACCTTGTAATAGGAGATGTAATTTAGTATTGAAGTCTTATATATATTGTTAATAGGTGTTGATCTTTTAATTCTTATAATGAATGTATAAGGCAACCTTTACCTCCTTTGATCGTTCATTAAATTGATCTTTTTAGGATTACCTTGAAAAAAATGGTTATGGAATTTAGTATTGAATTCTTATTTATCACTTAAGTAAGACAATTCATTCCTTTATGATACTTAGTGAGCGGCATAGGAGTTGTACTTATTACATGAGTTGAATCACTTGATAAGTGATGCTTGACTTGAATGAACCTAATCTTAACACGTTACTAATCATGATTAGAGTAGATTTATATCAACTCAAAAATTGTAGTTATGCTCTTATGTCTCTTGTTATTCTTCATGTATTATCCACTTGCTCGATTGTATTTATTATTGCATACAGATTGATTAAACTTAGTAGATTATTTTATTGCACCATGAGGAATTGAAGGCTAAGTATGGTCGATAATATAGTTTGGAATTGACGTTTATGATAGGATTAAGGGGACCTAGATACCTCCTTGTTCCTCAGAACAATCACTAGCCCTAAGACCTTAAATGGTCAAGATCGATGGTAACCTGGGCTTGAGCCTTGATTATGTGTCTTGGAGGTCCTAACCATTGCAGGGTAGGATGGACATGTAGTCAGTATTATTTATTTTTCGGTTGATTGTCGTTCATTTCTTGCAGATACTTGATGTTTGTCTTAGATCGTTATGTTGTTGTCGTAATTTCATGCGTCATGATTCGTCGTCGTGTTGCAACGCAGAGTATATGTCTTTATTACCCCTGTAGACATGCACACACAAATATATATATATATATATATATATATATATATATATTGCACTTGTTATGAGAGGTTGTTGTTGCAATGAAGGGGCGTGACATATGGTATCAGAGTGGGTTCAACCCGTGACTTGGGATCACTACAACTTTCGTTGATGTGAATGATTGATTATACTGTTGCCGATCAAGTTGACTTGTGTGCGTGCAGGTAATAATGGTTAGAGGACGTCGCGGAGGCAGATGACGAGGTGTTGGGGGAGGAGGCACGACGCCTCCTATAGCATCCACAACTGAGGGGTCTAACCCCCAGGGAGATGAGCAGGTTTTCAGACAGGAGCAGATAGCAGTTGGTGATGTAGTCAGAATGATGAGATCTTTTCAGCGCATGTTTGAGGCATTGATTAGCCGTTTGGACAGAGATGAGGCCAGGGCGTCGACGCCCACTGAGGTTCCACCGCGTGCTCCGGTCGGTACTGGTAGCATTCACCATGAACTCGAGAAGGTCAAATTGATAGAGTTCTTTGGTGCTCCGAATGACGCAGCCGCCGAGGCATGGTTGGAGAACATGGTGATGTGCTTCACACTTCGCGATTATACCTCCAACATGAAGGTTTTCATGGTGGTCTTTCAACTGAAGGGGATAGATTTTCTATGGTGGAAGCTGCTCCTACCGTAGATGAACATGGCCATCGAAGATGTGTCATGGGAACTGTTCGAGGAACGGTTCCAAGAGAGGTACCTTTCAGAGGAATTCATTGAGTGTTATCTCAATGAGTTCAACGCCTTACGACAGGGAGGTCGTACGGTGCTTGAGTACGGGGGATGTTTTAAGAAGCTGCTCCGGTATGCTCCACACCTTAACACCAAGAAACTTAAGGTCAACAGGTTTGTATTCGTCCTTAACGACAACTTGCGTGCAAAGGTTAGGATTTTGATGCCTCAAACCTTGCATAGCAAAGGAAGGCCCTCATAGCAGAGGAAGAGCTTATCAACGGGGGTCAGACCAGGACTCCAGCAAGATCCACAGGGAAGGTTTCATCAAGAGTACAACAGCATCAGACAACAACAAGACATACGCTAGGATATCATGGCTTCTAGAGGGGATCCACTTTAACTACACCTCGGTGACCGATGCCTCAGCAACAAACATCTTATCGGGGACCACAACATCAATAGCAATGTCGCTCATAGCAGCAGCAGTTTAGGCCTGTTCAACAGAACAGACCAGGGTTCCAATCTGGTGGGCCATCATCTTCTACTTCAGGTACCAAGACTACTAGGTCGAAGAAGGGGTGTTGGACATGTGGGGAGCCACATTACCAGTGCGACTGCCCTGTGGAGAGGACCAGAGCGACCGAATCAGCTGGACCCACTACCGTGGGAGATATGGGCAAGGCCCATCGGATTCATGCAGCAGTGAATAACCTCCAAGCAGAGCACCAATCTACTATGCTCGAGACAACAGGTATCGTCGCTGACCACACCCTTAGTATTTTGATAGATCCTAGTGCTACCAAGAGTTTCATTAGAGATGGCATACGAACATGACGAGTTTAGCTTCGTAAAAAGGATTAAGGTAAAAATGATTAAGGTAAAGGCAGTTGAACAGAACGAGTTTAGATTCGTAGAGATGGCTTCGAGAGCTAAACATAAGGTTGGAGGAAAGGCTAGGGGATGTGTCCTTAACCTGGGAGAGTTTGTCACCAAGACCAACCTATACGTCATGATCCTAGGATCTTATGATGTTGTGATTGGTATGGACTTGTTGGAGTCACATGAGGTGATACTCAACTGTAAGATAAAACGGTTGAGCTTGGTCGATGATGAGGGACAAAGATGTGTGATTGTAGGACAGAACTAGGGAGTTTCCCTGAGGTTCATCTCTTCCTTATAGCTACGGAAGAGTATGCACAAGGGGTGCAAGCTTTATGTGATCCTTGCATTAAACGAGAAGGGAGTAGCGAAAGGTATGGAACACCTTCCGGTGGTGAGAGAGTTTGTGGATGTGTTCTCGGAGGAGTTACCTGGGATGTCGCTGGAGAGGGAATTGGAGTTTACCATAGACCTGAAATCGAGGACCGAACCAACAGAAAGGACACCTTATCAGATGTCGACCCCAGAGTTACAAGAGTTGAAAATGCAACTGAAGGAGTTGCTGGACCTGGGACATATACGTCCTAGTGTATCACCGTGGGGTGTACCTGTTATTTTCATATGAAAGAAGGATAGATCGTGGAGGCTTTGTATTGACTACCGTCAACTAAATAAGGCCACGATCAAGAATCAATATCCCTTGCCGAGAATTGATGATATGTTTGATCAAATGAAGGGTACGACGGTGTTCTCCAAGATCGATTTGCGATAAAGGTATCACCAGTTGCGGATCAAGGAGGATGACATCCCTAAGACTGCCTTTAAGACGAGGTTTGGACATTATGAGTTTATTGTTTTACCATTTGGACTGACAAATTCCCTAGAGGTATTTATGAGTTTGATGAACGGGGTGTTCCATGAGTACCTGGAAAAGCTCGTCTAAGTGTTCATTGACCATATTTTGATTTACTCTCGTACGATGGAGAAGCATGAAAAGAACTTGATCTTGGTACTATAGTGTCTGCGAGAGCACAAATTGTATGGGAAATTGTCCAAATGCTCTTTTTATCAATCGAGGATTCACTACTTAGGGCATGTCATCTCCGGCGAAGGCATCGCCATGGATCCAACCAAGGTTGAGGCTATTATAGAATGGCCTATGCCTACGAATGTCTCAGAAGTGTGTAGCTTCATGGGTTTAGTAGGATACTATCGACGGTTCGTCGATGAATTTTCGAAGATAGCAAATCCGATCACGAAATTGCACAAGAAGAACAAGAAGTTTGTTTGGACCAAGAAATGCACGGAAGCATTTCGGAGGCTCAAGGAATTGTTGACAACCGCACTGATACTAAAGGTCCCTGACATGGACGCAAACTTCTTGGTATGCACTGACACATCCAAGGAAGGCTTAGGTGGAGTCTTGATGCAAGATGGATGAGTGATTGCTTACATTTTGAGGAAACTGAGAATGCATGAGGAGAACTACGCGACACATGATTTGGAGTTGTTAGTCATTGTATATGCCTTGAAGGTTTGGAGACACTGCCTTGTTGGATGAAAATTTGAACTAAAGACTGATCATTGTGGACTACAACACATATTTACGCAAAGTGACCTAAACGTATGACAACGACGTTGGTCGGAATTGCTTAGCGAGTACGATTTCGAGATTACTTACATAAAAGGAACAGTGAATATAGTGGCAGATGCATTGATTCGGAGACCATGCATCTTTTCGGTGTTGCCTTTTTAAACGAATGTACCTGAAAAGATTTCAACTTTACAGCCTGACGATGACTGGTACAAGGAGCTCGAGGATTTTATCAGAAAAAACACCCTAATGGTACCACGATTTGAGGTATTTTCATTTGATGGCAATGGTTTATTGAGATTTAAAGGTCGGATTTATGTACCGCCAAACGATGAGTTGAGGATGTTGATCCTGAGTGAGGCTCGTAGAGCAGTTTACATGGCTCATCCAGGAGTCACGAAGATGAGGGCAGACCTTGGACCCTTATTCTTCTAGAAGGGAATGAAGGCCGACATAGTCAACTATGTGGCCAGATGTCTAGAATGTCAACAGGTAAAGGCTGAACATAGACACCTAGTAGGATTACTACAACTGCACGCTATTCCTAAATCGAAATGGGAGGTTATTTCGATGGATTTTATTGTTGGATTGCAACTGACGGCAAGGAGACATGACTCGATTTTTGTAGTAGTAGACACTCCGATGAAGAGTCCTCACTTTATTCCTGTGCGTATAATGTATCAGACACCTGACATAGCTAGAGTTTTCATCAATGAGATTGTGAGGGTGCATGGCGTGCCTAAGAGGATTATATCCGATCGAGGATCAGTGTTTACTAGACGATTTTGGATGAGTTTCCAAGAGGCCTTAGGAACCCAAATTAACTTTAGTACTGCGTATCATCTAGAGACTAACGAGAAAACCGAACGAACTAACCAAACCTTGGAGGACATGTTGCGCATGTACTTGATGGACCAACAAAAGCGTTGGGAAGAATTCTTTCCACTAGTGGAGTTCGCTTACAACAATAGTTACCAGAACACCATTAAGATGGTGCATTTCGAGTTCCTTTACGGGTGACCATGTCGGACGCCCTTGAGTTGGGATCGGCTTAAGGATAGGTTCCTAGTGGGACCAGAAGCGATACAAGAAATGGAAGAGCAGATGCAAACAATAAGACAAAGGATTAAAGAAGCACAAGATCGATAGAAGAGTCATGCCGATGCGCACCTTGTCGACCATAGTTACGAGGTCGACGACAGAGTCTTCTTGCAGATTAAACCACATAAGAGTTCGATCAAGTTTGGGAAAGGAGCTAAACTCTCTCCTAGGTTCATGGGACCTTTCGAGATTGTGGAGAGAAAGGGGCTCATGGCCTATTGATTAGCCTTGCCTAATTCTTTGAGGCATATGCACGATGTTTTTCATGTATCTGTTTTGAGACATTATATTAGTGATCCTACACATGTTATTGAGATGAGTTCCTTGCAGGTTTCGGATGAGGGGGCGCTCACGGCTGAGCCGGTTCACATCTTGGATCATCACGTTTGACATCTACGACGTCGAACGGTGGATCAGGTCAAGGTCCAGTGGGACAATTATAGTCCACACTCAGCGACCTGGGAGGACGCATATGATATGCGCCAACAATTTCCATTTTTGTTTGATAGATAGACATATGATACTGTGATACACTTATTTTGGCATTTATACTGAGAAACTTCGGGACGAAGTTTAGACCAAGAGGGGGTGTATGTAACATCCCTCTTTGGTGCACTGAGCGAACTTATTCTTTGAGGACACTTGCTCGCAAGTGATTTATATTATTATGCTATTAAAACATTTGACTTTGATTATGATGTGTTATGGGTAGATGACATGTTGTTTTACTGTATTGACATAGACAGGTGCTATTGACTCGGTTTTACTGAGTGTGCAGGGTTTTGGACCTTGAGGATGCAGAGGCATCGATGGACCCCCTTGGACTCTAGATCGAGTCAGGGAGTGTGCTATTGGGGTTTGATTATTTTACTATGATATTAGTACATCTGATTAGATGATATGATTTGGATATGTTCTGACATGATTTGTTGATGATGCAGGCTGACGATAGATTGCGGACCAGACTCACATATGGAGTAAAGGGGCCACACACGACTACCAGAGATGTTGAGGGAGAGGTGTGGAAAACAGCCCTGCCACAACCTACTAACACTCCCGCCGTGGCTCAAACTGTAGGTTAAAAATTACCTAGTTCAAGAGGACCCATGATGTCGTGAGGGTAGACTGCGATAGTCACTCACGATGATTCTAAGGGGCACGCAATAAGGCAGGGGCCTTATTCCTTAGAATCCCTTAGTCTCCCACAAGTTCACCTGGTAGGGTGTCGACTCCAGGGGTTATTGATGTCTACCAATAAGTTAAGAGGCGAGTGGCACCCTTGGATCATGTAGTGTGTCCTAAAGGGCATGTCGCACAAAGGAACAGATGAGGCGAGTGGCACCCTTGGAGCACCTAGTGCGTCCTGAAGGGCACATCACATTGATGATGATAGAGGGATGAACCTAGATGACCCTAAGACAAATAACACATTAAGAAATTTTAAAACAACTTCCCTAATTAAATGTCGCCCAGTTTAGAATCTAAGTTCTAAGTGTAAAACATCACTAGGGGTAAAATTTTGTCTACCCTTAAGAAAATATCCATATAAAAATAAAATAATAAAATTTAAAATAAAAGCCACTTAAGTAATAATTTTGGTCTTCATAATTTTTTTTTGGGTAAAATGAAGAGAGTGAGAAATTAAATAAAATCTGTGGATATAAAATGTAAAGAAGAAATTAATTATTTTAAATTTTGATAGTTTAAAAAGATACAAAATTAATAATAAAAGGAAAAAGAGGTTAGATTGCACAATTGCCGTTTTTAGCTCTAATAAAAAGGGAAAATATAAAAATTAGGAAACTAGGGAAAGGAGGTAACCTAAAGAGGGAAAGAGGGGAACTCATGGTAAAAAGAGTGAGGTCAACTTAGTAAAGAATCTGCATTTAAGAACCTTCTAAATTGAACTAAATTAGCAACTTCATAATAGGGAAAGCCTTTAAAACCTGTAAGGGAATCTAGGGACACTTAGGAGTAATTTTAGGAGTAACTCTAGGTGGGTGAGGGAAATAAGACAATTAAGAAATTAAAAAAAATAATTATTGAAGGAATGTGGGGGATGGGTGACACTTGTACAAAGAAGAATTTTTAGGAATTTTTAGTAAAAGTTTAATTAAATGAGATTTAGGGAAAGAAAGGAAGTTCAAAAACTCTATAAAAGAGAGGGAGGAGAAGGAAGAAGGGGATCATCTGTTAGCGTAACGTTACGTTGCAGGAATAGTGACTTGAATGATTTACTTGTGGGAGTTGGGATTTCCCAGCTCGGAGAGGAGTGGTAGCTCGGCCTTGCGAGGCGAGCTGGGAGCTAGACGTACCCTCTGGATAGTGTGTGGCCCCTTTGTGGCTCAGGGGGCTAAGGGGGAAGAAGAGTACCCCTAGCATTGGCTGGGAGGTACGAGTGAGGTCTCGACGGTCGACGAGCGGGAGAGCATGGAGCGCGAGACGTCATTCGAAGTGGGAAAGAAGGCAATGGTATGCTCTTTAACTGACCCAATCATTCAACTGACCCAATACTATAGACATGTTTTTACTTAGTGTTAAATCCTTTTACTTATTTTATATATCTTGTGGGACCTTCTATGTATGGCATTCTTAGAAGTGGTATATTGCTGGAATTCCAGCTCTGCATTTTTTTTACTCCTTGTTTCTCTTTCTTTGATATCTCATTTACACCTTTCTCGCAATTACGGTGTTTTTTTTAATATCTCATTGACTTGGGGAGAAATTTCCCAACAAACTCCCTTCTGTTTTAAATGACCCATCGTTTGGCTGCCAATATAGCCTTGCTCACCCGTGATAGTGTATTTTATTGACATGAATTTGATTAAACTTAGCGCCATTATTTTTCTCAACCAAACAACGAGTAAGATACAAGGACAATGAATCTGATACTATGAACGATTCTTTTATTGGGTGAATTTTAATTCACTACATTTCAATGCTGGACTGACCTGATCCTTGGGTTTCTTTCAGTGTTTCGGGGAGGTAGATTTCTGATTGAATATGGCTGGCATTTGTTTTTTAATTCTCCTCCTCGAATTCCAACAGACCAACAATGAATTAAATAAATTGAATCATACTGAATAGCCTTAGTTCAACCGGAAGTCACAGCGAGTTCACTCTTATGATTGGCATTGTAGTTTCCTTCTTGTTCGACTTGCACATCGTTTTTCCTAGTTTTTATTATTACGACAATGTAGTTTAGTCTAGTGTGTGGCCCAACTATCCTTCCTTTAATTAATGGCAGCCAGGTGGTTCTCTCTGGAGTGTTGGGCACAGCGTGGACCATTATTTGATATCTGCGTCTTCCTGCAAGTGACCTCGAAGTTGCTTGAAAATGAGGCTTCCTTTCCCTAATGTTTAACCATAATTTTCCCTCGAGATAATAACGACGTGTTCCTGTTAATCACCTCTAACATGCCTTATGGTGGTCCGCATTGTGGTCATTGGGCCACAAGTTTTCCTTATTTTGACTCCTGAGAATGTGCCAAATGGATGCCATTTGTTACCCTGGGAAGCTAGGAGGAATTATTACCCTGGTGAAGTCATGATGTTGCCCTTCTGGAGATGGTGTGATGCCATGAATCTGTCGACTGTTACCTTGCGTGTTACCCTACCTGATAGCGTCTTAATGGCTTTTAGTGTTGTACATGTTCCTCCCTTTTTGTTTTAGAAATGACAATTACTGTGGTCAGAATTAGTTAATGTTAATTTCAGGTGTGCATTGTTTAGTCTGATATAATAGTAAATTTATTAAGGGAGAAGCGAGATAGCAATAAATCCCAATCAGAATTTATGGTTATATCCTCCCACCCTTAAAACTTGGTTGAGAAAAACAAATGAAATGACTACTTTATTGTTTATGGAATTGATTTTAACCCTTACCGAGGGATATGCCAGTTGGCATTTAGAGACTTATACCTAATTCTTAACATGTTAAACTGCTGTAATTACTTAATACAAAGGAAATAGCTTAACTTATTTATTTGCCTTTTTAATTGATTTTCCTTTAGTTCCTATTTATAATATGCAAGGTAGCTATGAAGTCCTTACACCTGATATATTGTGATGTGATCTCTTGATAGTAATTTTAATTTTTAAGTTAGCAATTGAGTAATTCTGTATAGTTAAATAAGATTGGGTCTTTCTTAATTCTTTAATGGAATAATAAGTCAACTTGAGTTCTTATTATTCATTATTTAAAAGGGTTGAATATTCTTTTAAAAATCCTTATATAGATATGTAAGTTAGCATGTAAATTAAGTTAATTAATTCCTAGTATTGGATTGACCTTCTTATAGTTATTTCAATGGATTGTAAGGTAGTTTGGGATCTTTCTTATTTCTCATTTTAACTGAATCCTTTATACCTTATAAATGGACGTGTAAGGAGGCATTGATATCTTTATGCACTACTTAAAAGGATTGGGATCTTCTTATGGTACCTTGTAATAGGAGATGTAATTTAGTATTGAAGTCTTATATATATTGAATCCTTTATACCTTATAAATGGACGTGTAAGGAGGCATTGATATCTTTATGCACTACTTAAAAGGATTGGGATCTTCTTATGGTACCTTTAAATAGGAGATGTAATTTAGTATTAAAGTCTTATATATATCGTTAATAAGTGTTGATCTTTTAATTCTTATAATGAATGTATAAGGCAACCTTTACCTCCTTTGATCATTCATTAAGTTGCTCTTCTTAGGATTACCTTGAAAAAAAATGGTTATGGAATTTAGTATTGAATTCTTATTTATCACTTAAGTAAGATAATTCATT
The DNA here is from genome assembly GCA_000966675.3 of Picea glauca. NCBI lineage: Eukaryota > Viridiplantae > Streptophyta > Pinopsida > Pinales > Pinaceae > Picea > Picea glauca. Next base: position 1,316,137 of record JZKD02S1674325.1, on the reverse strand, counting down.
CCTTTATGATACTTAGTGAGCGGTAAAGGAGTTGTACTTATTATATGAGTTGAATAACTTGATAAGTGATGCTTGACTTGAATGAACCTAATCTTAACAAGTTACTAATCATGATTAGAGTAGATTTATATCAACTCAAAAATTGTAGTTATGCTCTTGTGTCTCTTGTTATTCTTCATGTATTATCCTGTTGCTCGATTTTATTTATTGCGTATGGATTGATTAATCTTAGTAGATTATTTGATTGCACCATGAGGAATTGAAGGCTAAGTATGGTTGATAATATAGTTTGGAATTGACATTTATGATGGGATTAAGGGGACCTAGATACCTCCTTGTTCCTAAGAACAGTCGCCAACCCTGAGACCTTAAATGGTCAAGATCGATGGGATCCTGGGCTTGAGCGTTGCTTATGTGTCCTGGAGGTCCTAACCATTGTAGTGTAGGATGGGTGGGTAATCAGTCTTATTTATTTGTCGGTTGATTATCATTCATTGCTTGTAGATACTTGATGTGCATATTAGATCGTTATGTTTTTATCGCAGTTGCATGCATCATGATTTTTTGTCGTGTTGCGACGCAGAGTATATGTCTTTATTACCCCTATACACACACAAAAAAATATATATATATATATATATATATATATATATTGCACTTGTTATGAGAGGTTGTTGGCGCAACAAAGGGGCATGACAAAAAAGGTGCAAATATGAGCGAGGTTCCCATCGTTTCTCTCATTCGAATAACATGGATCTAGGTGAACAACCTCATGTTATAAATGTTCTTTCCCAAGTTGAAGATATGATAATAGTTGGCACAGCCGTACCCTCACTGGCACGTCCGCTTCCTCAGGACCTTCTTTCTTCTCGGCCCAAAGAACACCAAGGTTTTCTTATTTCCCTATCGGGAAATATGCACCCACAGTTCTCTTCGCGCGATCCCCCCTTGCTTGATTTATCGGAGGATCAAAACTCGTGAATTCTCAAGTTCTCTGTTGATCACTGGGCTCTCAAATTCCTGAGACCGATATGTCAGTCAACATTGAATTCTTCCCGTACCTATCGAGACTTCTTCTCTATCGTGGTTTTACAGCTTGCGATGTCATTCACTTTAAACTTCGACTCCCAATACCCGATGTGTCGAATCTTTGATGCACGTGCGAACTGTCTCTCAACTCCTCGTCACTTCTATCAGGATTTTGGGATTCGCGGGATCGCGAATCCTGATGCCAAAGGATTCGGGACTTTGATTTCCATGAACTCTGACTCTATGCCATCTGTTCTCCACTATCTCTTGATGTAGCCCACACGACCCTTCTATAGAAAATTCACGGATCGCGATTCCAAGCGGTGAGGTTTCTTTGTTTTCAAAAACCCCAATTCTCTGATCCCCGACTCTTCGAGATCTCCTGACACACGTCCACACAATGGATGGTTCTGGACTTATTGGGATATCGCAGGTCATGATTCTTGATACCGTGATTCCTTCACTCCCAGAATCCCCAATGACTTCACTATCCCGATGACTCCTCCGGGATTTCTTCTCTGCTTTGCTAGGGCTTAACCCCGTTGCATCTCTGACTAAATATAAAGGCTGTTGGGAAATCAGCTACTAATCCAATGGCTTGCGGTGATTCATGAAACCTCCTCAAAGGATTTCAACCGTTTGTCCTTTCCTTCGTAATTTCATGGGATGACTAAATGTATCTACATGAGACTTGCTCGCCTTCTTGCAAACCTGCGACACTTCCCCTAGACTTCCAATAGTAGATCTCCTGCGTTTATTCTTCAGTGAATTCCAAGGTCTATTCCTCCTGATCTTTCCATAACTTCAGTCTTCAGGAAGAAACCTTGCACGCACTCCTTGCGGCAAATCTTCAACAACGCTTAAGTGTTGAAGGCACTCGACTCTGCGCACACTTGCAGCAGCAGTCCTCTGATACTCTGCTCAGAATCGCAACTCTGAGACTTAGCTTGGCCTGCGCACTTCTTGCACGACACTGTTCCACTGCACTCCTGAGATGAATAGAAACAAAAGTTATCTCTAATTTAACCCTTCAGTCAACGCACTCCTTGTGGACAAATTCGACTGTACTCCTTGCAGGAATCCTCTGGCTCAATTAGAGAAACAATTGAAACTTATTCACTCTTCCTCTCAGACTTCAATTCAACCATGAAATCACATACACAACATATAAAAGAAAATGCATGACAGAAAGAAAACATTCATGAGCATAACATCCATACATAGAGAAACAACACAAACCATGGATTTTAATCAAAGCTTTCTATTGATTCAAATTCCTATACATGGGTGTTCTTCATCCCATTCTCTGCCTACTCTTCTGCTTGTCCTCAATGCTACTTAATGTTACAATGTACAAAGGAGGGTGTCTATATCCGTTTTCCCTCTTGGACTCTAAGCTATCAAATATAGAATTAAATTCCTATCTAACTGCATTAACTCTATTAAATGTCGACTATCTACCTAAGGACGAGAGCTATCTTCTCAAGGTCCATTACGATATACAAGTGCGCTATCTCAATAAATGATTTCATTAAAGATTTGCGCAACAGTCCCAAAGGATTTCAAAATTTGGTGCTGGCTTGTCCAGCTGTCCTCTGCTTCCGCGTTGGCTCGCTTGATGAGTTGGCGATGCTCCTGCATCAATAGCAAGGGTTAATCCAATACTACAAGTGACACATGCTCGTGGTGGGAAATATAAAAATAGTGGTCACACAATTAGCTTTCCACAAGATATTTCCACGATTGGAAGAAACCTTCCGTGACGTGTTGAAGATATTGACATCATCATTGTTAGGAGACACAGTTCATAATCTAAACATTATGAATTTTATGTAAAGAGATAACAATTTTTGGTTGCATTGTGTTACAAAATTCAAATGGATAAATATTATGGGGATGTTCAAATCGATGTAGATTCACTTTCTTCTCTCCCTGAAAGGCCAACAGATGTGTCAAGTAGGATTAAATTTGTTGATTGTTATATTCAAGAAACAAAGAGTAATGTTGTTGGCATTCAAGAGTTGGCTCCTAATCATTTGCATGATTATCCTTCATCTTTTATTGCTCGACTACCCAATGTAGGGAGAGAAATGGAAGAAATAAGAACATGCATTCAACATGAAGATTCCACACTTCTTGAAAGATTGGATTATCCATAAATTGGTTCGTCTCCCATCAATGAATATAATACAGAAGGGTTATTGGACATGGATTTCCCCACTTTATTCCCCACTGGTGAGGTTGATTGGTTGCATCCTCGTATTTGTAATATTCAACTGCATGAATATGGATTACATCTTCTCAGATACTTTGATCAGAGATTTGGAAGCCATCCAAAGTTTGTATATTTCTTATTGAAATGATTATGCGCCATCGTATCCAAGAAACTACTACAGTATTTGTAAAGAATAATATACATGATAACTCACCTACAACAATTCTAGACTTGCGACAACAACTCATTGATTTACCTGACAATAACTTGGTTGAGCATCTTATGCATTTTGGTTCTACTCTTCGAGGTAAAAGGGCCTATTAGACAAAGTGTCATGATGAACTCACTGACATTATTACTCAGTTGGGCTGTCCAACATTGTTTTTTACTTTGAGTGTAGCTGACACAAAGTGGCCTGACTTACACAATGTCATGCCCAAAAATACACATTCTCGTCGTTTAAATGAACATCGTAAAAAAATTGAAATGTCATCTAGTACTCGCATCTTCTTTCCATGTCTATGCATCAAAGATTTCAAATATTCAAGGAAGACGTCATCAAAAAATATCTTAAATCTAAATACATTTGGTACAGGTTTGTTTTGATGGATTTCTACGTTTTTTTTTACCTTCACATTCCTCTTGTACTCTTCTAGATATGTATACTAACTTTATATAATATATATAATTTTTTTTAGGTATGCGTGGAAATATAGAGGTTCATCCCACATACATGGTTTCTTGTGGTTGGAAGGTGTACCAAACATGGACACATTGGATTGGTCAAACCCATCTAATGTGCATGCTACAAAGACATTCTTTGATAAATATGTAACAACATGGAATCCACATGATATTCATGAACGAAACATAATGGTTCATCGAAGCTTAAATAATGTTCCATGCCTATTAAATAGTGAAAAAATTCTTTCTCATGCTCAAGATGATTATGAGCATTTGTTAAATCGTGTTCACATACAAAGTGTAGTGTAGATTATTGTTTGTGAAAAAAAGGGTCTATTCTAAAATGTCGATACAATTCTCCATGGGAGGTTCATGATGATTCAATATTGTTCATAGATGAGAAAGGGAAAAATAAATACGAGCATGCATGAAATGATGATAGGCTAAATGTTCATAATGTTGATCTTCTTGCAATGTGGCACGCTAATGTTAATTTTCAGCCTGTAGTTTCTTGAAATGTTGTCTTGAAATATATTGCAAATTACGCTTCAAAGGCAGAAAAGAGATCATAAAGTTACCAAGATATGTTGACTAGAATTTCAAATGCAAGCGGCTCAGAAGCTTCTGTATTGTGTGCATACAGAAGGTTCCTAGCAGAAACCCTTGTTGATCGTTTCCTTGGTGCACAAGAAACTTGTCATATGTTATTGAAACTACCTCTTGTTGTTTGCAGTAGGAAATTCTTTTCCTTAAATGTTGGTAGAATTTTTTTCAAGAAAGTATCGAATGATCCCCATCAATTTTCATCTCCAGATAGTTTTCTTCAAATATATCAAAATCGACCTTCATTTCTTGATCATTTGTCTATGATAGAAATAGCAATATCTTCGATCTTTGATGGAAAACGTAAAAAAAAACCATAGAAATATAGAGATGTCCATGCAATTTTTCGAGTTTGGACACAATTTTATTCTATTCCCAGTAAGGCTTCTGAGGAATTTGATACTTTTTGTTGGACTAATTTACTTTTGTACCAACCACTTCATAATATTCCCATTGATATTGGCCTCCCCAGTGAAACAGTGATTGAAAAATGGAAGAAATTTTGATATAGAGCATGGCATGTTGATCGTTTCCCTATACCTTTTGATACTACTGAAGAAGATAAAGATTCCCATGAACAATAAACCTTTGTTGAATACAATTTTAAAGAATGGAAAGTTTTGTATCGCTTGATACCTCCAAACAATATCATTATTTCTGACTTTCAAACTCTTGGTTGAAGGGAATTTGATATATGCTTTAATTGGAAGCAATAGATGGTTTCAAATGATGTTGCTGAAGAAGCTATAGATTTTATAAAAATTTCCAAATCTAGGGGTGATATTGTTGAAAATTATCTTTCCACAATTCCTTCACTAACATCCTTGTAAGAGAAACAACGATTTTCCTTTGAGATCATATTACGTCACTCAGTTGAATATGAACATCATGAACCTCTTCACATGATTATACAAGGCATTGCTGGCACTAGAAAGTCTTTTCTTATTCACTGTATTTCTCATGCTCTTTCTGCTTCAGTAGCTAATGGCCATAGTTCATTTTTTTTACTCGCTCCGAGAGGAATAAATGCTTTTAATATACATGAAAAAAAAATACACTCCACTCTAAAAATTCCTATCAAAGATATGAGACCACTACATGGACAATATCTTTCAATCTTTCAAGAAGAAATGATGCATATTCGATATATATTGATTGTTGAAATGATCTTTCTAGGACCAAGATTATTCATATAGATAGATTCTCGATTACGAGGAGCATTTCGCAATAAAAAAACTTCTCCTTTTGGTGGAAGATCCATCATTCTCGTGGGTGACCTTGGTTAATTGCCTCCTGTCAAAGATAAGCCTTTGTATGAAGGTAATAGAGCAAGGAAAGTTTTATGGAAAAACTTCAACATTGTTGTTACTTTGGATACAATATTTCAACAACAAGGAAATCATCCAAGGCAAGCCACTTTTCGAAAACTCTTGATTAACATAAGAAACATTGAACCCATTATTGATGATTGTGATGTTCTTATGTCATGGGTTGATATGAGTTTTCCTCTAGTGGAAAGGAGTTTATTTCGTTAAGAAATTCACTTGTTCCCAACAAATGATTTGGTCACCTTGCATAATAGGCAAATGTTAAAGTCATTAAATACTCCAATTGCATAATCTGTATTTGAGCATACAAGACGGGCTGAAATTGCTAGTGTTGATGATGATCACCTAGAGCGTGAGGTTTTGATATGCCCTGGTCAACATGTCATGTTGACATGTAACTTGTGGGTTAAATCCAGCCTAGTTAATGGTTCACTTGGTTATATTTAGCAAATTTACTATAGCCCTGGTACAAATCCACCCCAACTTCCCATGTTCACTACTATTCTCTTTTATAAGTATAATGGTGTTCCTTTCGACATAAACATTTGAATATTGTTCCCATCACACCTGTTACAAGAGGAAATCGGTAACAAATTCCTCTAAATATGGCATGGGCCCTTACTATACACAAATCAAAAGGGTTGAATTTAGATCAAGCTACTATTGATATAGGAAAGAAAGAGCGTCAAAGATTGAACTTCACATCCATATCACGAGTGAAATCGATATATGGTTTGCACATATATCCACCTTTCTCTTTTCAGCGTTATGCCAAGATTAAAAATAGTTCTTATGTTACTATTAGGATGAAAGAAGAGCAACGATTACACTCCTTATCATTGTAGCATCCCATGTAAGTACTTTATCTCTTCATAAAATGTGTTTGTGTTGTTGAATTTTTTGTCATTTGTAATTACTATTCTTCTATTTATCTTTTCTTCTCTATTTTTTTATATGTTTTATACCTTTAGTATTTTCCTTTTCCTATGTTTATAACAAAAGCATATAATTCTTTATATTGTTACATTCATTTACTACTAACCAACAACATTTCAAAAATCATATTATTATGCATAGCTTGTTTCATGGAAAGAAATGTTAAGATGTCTCTCATATGCATACTTGCACTCTCCTACATGTAATATTTCATGCTATTATTTTTTGTAAGTAACGATGGAAATTTTTTTATTTTCATACACACATTTTATTTCTATTTCGGCTCATACTTTATTTATTTATTTTTTTCCTATCCTGCAGTTATGGACAACTTAGATGCTTCGAAGTTTGGTTCTTCTATGAATGAAATAACGCAACACAAAGATTTTCTTCAGGGCATTCAATCGATGGTCACCAACCTACACGGTGAACCTTTCGATTTATTTGATCCATATTTGGAGTTCTTCTCTACACTAAAGGAAATTCTACACAGATATATGCATATTTGTGATAGGTAAGTGGGGATAAATTTGAGAAAAGATTGGCTTCATAAAAAAAATGGTTATGGTCAAGTCGATCTTAATTGGTGTTGTCGATGCCACCAATTTGGTTGCATATTAGAATAATATTCTGGCAATTTTATGGGATTTATATATATTTTTTCATTTGGAAACTTCATTTTTTGAAGTTTAAACATAAATATTGTTTTATGCAATGTTTTTGAATCTATTTATTTTATCCCTTTCCTTATATGTGATGGAATCATTTGCATTAGTTCTTTTTATATTGTTCTCTACAATACTATTGTTGCTACATTTCATACTTAACATACTCCTTAACATAAGTTTTTAATTTTTACTTTTCACTTTCACAATATTATATTACATTAAAGAGAACAATATTATTATTATTATTTTATTATGTGATATTGTTAATACGACTACATCTTCTATAATTATTGTCATTGTGTTGCAATGCCACATATGTTTTTCAATATCTACACTAATCATTTCCTTTTTTACTCTTCATATGTTTATGTATGTCATTTCCTTTTTTACTCTTCATATTTATGTATGTTTGAATTATCACATTATTTTTGAAATAAAATTATTATTTCATTTATACCTGTCAACTATACATTATTTCTCCTTCCTCATATGTTTTTACTTTCGATAGGTGAGGAATCCATCCACCTCTACATTGAAACTGATAAAACTTCTTGTTATTTTCATTATACATTATACTTCTAATTATTGTTGTATTTTTCTCAACTACGATTATGGACAACAAAGAATTTTCAATATTTAGTTGGGCTTTATATCAGATCTCCAAATAGGAAGAATACTTTACTCTTTTAAAAAATTTCATCTCTGCCAAAACTAGTATAGAGTGTCACATATTTTACAATACACTTCATTTTTTGTTAGGGCTGAAGAATTCAATGTTGCAACTACAACATATTTGTGAAATGATTGGTGCTGATGTAAACTCACCTTGCATTTATCATGGACCGGTATAGTCTTTATATAGTTTTTGAGTAAAATTGTAATGAACAGAGTCTTCAAAATTTTAAACAAATGTTTTCTTAAATTTGAAAAGAGATTTTCTTATTATATTTCTTAACTTTCATTAAGATGTTTGTTTAAGATCAATTTCTGAAATATGAAAATATCATATGACCTTTTGGATAAAAAAATATTGTTTACTTTTTTTTTTTAAACATGCACTTTACTAAATTCAATAGTAAATTAATTATAGTTTGTATACTTATTTGGAAATTCTTCTTTCATGCATTGCTATTTCTTATATATATATATATATATTTCTTCTACTCCTATATACAAGGAAACACCATTTTTTCACTGAAAACAAATGTTTAAAGGTTCATGAGCATTAACAATGCAACACAACTAAAAAGTGATGGAGGTAAACAAGTCATATATTTTATGATGGTGCAATTTATAATGTATATGATCCACATGTGCCATTAAGAATGAAACACAACTATAACTAATATTTAA
>JZKD02S1674325.1:1216834-1285008 GCA_000966675.3 Picea glauca | reverse complement strand
GAGTGAGAGGGGAAAAGAGTGTGGGAGAGACATATGTAAATAGGGAGAGAGGGACAAAGGAGGGAGAGAGAGATAGAGAGAGGGGGGGAGACATAAATAAAGTGAGAGAGAGAAAGCAAGGTTAGAGAGAGAGAGATGGGTAGATGAAAGAGAGAGAGAGAGGGGTGGAGAGAGGGAGATAAGGGGAAATAAGTAGAGAGAGAGAGAGAGAGAGAGAGAGAGAGAGAGAGAGAGAGGTGGAGATGATATGGAGAGAGAGAGAGGGAGAGGTAGAGAAAGAGAGGGGGGTAGAGATAGAGATATATAAGAGAGAGAAGGAGGGAGAGTAGGGGAGTAAGAGAGGGAGAGATGGAGAAAGTGGGAGCAGAGAGGGAGGGAGAGAGATCAAAAAATAAATAGAGAGAGAGAGAGAGAGAGAGAGAGAGAGAGAGAGAGAGTTTGATATGGATAGGGAGGGAGAGAGAGAGAGAGTTTGATATGGATAGGGAGGGAGAGAGAGAGAGATAGTGTTAGAAAAACAGGACCGTGGAGCAATAAAATAAAACAAATGTGAAAACAAAACACAAAAGATACACAATACAATATAGACACATATTTACGTGGTTCACCTAGTGTGGGCTACGTCCAACAAAGAAATTTCCAGGTCCTTCCTTTATTATTATCCAGCATATGAAGGGATAAACCTACAACAAACCCGTTGTAACTTCCTCTTCTTTCTCTCACAATCTCCTATCTCAAAATACAATATTCGCCATCAACCATAGCCGCAATACATTTCCCTCATAAAAGAGGGTTTCCTTCTAGTGAAAAAAACCCTAACATAATCTATATCGTTAGATCTACGACCTTATAATGAACGGTCCAGATTTACAATGAAATTACAATATACATTTACAAGGCAATTTTTCCTTCGGGGGCTTCACCCCTGAACCCTTGATGGGGACCCACTTGCCCCCAGACCCCCCATCCAAGGGGATAGCCCCCCCGGACCCCGCAGAGGGGGTACCCCCCCTTTGCACTCCCACGCGTGGAAGAATGTACATACTTCTAGGGTGTAAGTACTTAATGGGGTATAAACATGGCTGAAAGTAAAAGACCGCTAGATCAGGAAGACAACCAGGCTCCACAACCAACAAATAGAGGGTGGGAGAGGAAGGAATTTGGAGATAATATGGAGAGAGTGATTGGGGTAAAGAGAGAGAGATCAAGGGTGAACAATGGGGGAGAGAGGGGGGGGAGAGGGACACAGTGATATAGGGGAAGAGGGGGAAGAGAGAGAGGGAGATGGAGATATAGTGGGGGGAGAGAGTGAGAGAGAGATAGGGGGAGAGAGGTCAGAGAGAATGAGGAAGATAGATGGAGGGAGGGAGAGGGGGTAGAGGGGGAGAGAGAGAGAGAAGAGAGAGAATTATTTTACATTAACAAGAACACATATGCATTCATGTTCCTAATAATGCACATGCATTTTAGGAACATGATCGCACTTTAGGAACACATGTATGTTCCTAAAGTTTGCACGCATTATTTGCATTTCATTTATTTTTGGGTGGGAGAGGAAAATCTAGCATACATGTTTGTTGAATTGGTTGCCTCATATTTAGGTTCAAGATGCAAAACTTAGTGGTTTGGTATGCAAATAGATAAAAACCTTCATTTTTATGAATACTTCTCTATATCTTTGTTTTTGACGTTATTTTTCTATAGGATACAAAAATTAGTTGTTGATGAAACTACAAACATAGATAGAGATGGCTATGAAGATTACAAACATATAGTTTTTTTTTAATAATATTGTTTACTATTTTTAATCTATTTTTGTCTTCTCATGTATCAAACTCCTAGAACACATTCCTATTTTATACAATTATACAAGTTTTTGGAATGAAATTTCATTGTTAAGGTACTCAATGCTTGCACAAACAGAGACATATATGTTATATGTTGTTGGAAAAATAACATACCATTGTTGGAAAAAATCAAATTTCACATAGTTCACAATTTCTATTAATAAAAGTTGTAAATTCGAAAAGCTAATTCAAATTTATATGTTTCATCTTTTTACAACATATTCAAATTCATTGTAAAAGCACCTTCAATAATCCTTCCAAGTTAACATATTGTTGTTTTTCCCTATTTTCATTTCCACTAACGTGACATGAGATACCATCATTAACTTGCACTCACCCATATATGTTACACTACTTTTCCTAGTATTTCATATTTATACCAAATTAGACATATTGACCATAGGAGAGAGAGGGTACACATAATTAATTGTCTATTGTATTAGAGAACACATGTATTTATACAATATTAAGCATAACTCAATAGTTGATCTAGATCAAAGATCAAGGGATTTGATTTCCCTTATCAACTATAAAAATCTAACTTATCCTTATCCTTATCTTCTTTAACCATGCACTAAACTACTTCTTTGACTTGGAGTGAAATCATTACATTACTTATCTCTAACTTACTCTGTTAGGTTATCTCATTAGGTTACCTACTCAATAGGTCTGGTCATGGGCTCCATTATTAACATATATGAGTTAATATTCTAACAACCAATTGTAACATTATAATGATTCAAGGCTACAACTTCATTGATCCATAGAGGTCGCAAATCTATCACAATTCTACTCAAAGAATTTGATAAGAAATCGAGATTTCAATTGTAATCTAAAACTCTTGATAATTTTACAAACTTGATAACATAGTATTATTTTTAGCAACCAATATGATGATCATTTGTAATAATAATAGAAAAAAAAATTCATATAATCATTACACATAAATATGAATTGGCATCGTCTACTAGCTGAATGAGAAATGACGAGGATAAAAAAGGTAAACAATTAGTTAATATGAGGAAATTTATAGTCATATTGAAAATTAAATCTTATTATAATGCATGTTGGTGTTATCCGCATATCCAAAATTACCATGAAAATCCATATTATCATATCACATATAGGTTAACATAGTCTTCATATGAGATGTAGGGCTTATCATTTCTCATATATATAATACAAAAATTATTTTTGGATGCAATAAGGGTGCCATATAAAAATGCATACTCTCTAAATAAGTAATCTAATCAATCTGCATGTTTTTAGGGGGGTTTTATTTGTTCTGAAGAAAATGAATCTACAAGAGGGTTTGTTGAAATAAGGAACAACATCATGATTTTAAGGGGTTTTTTGGAATTTTTTAATATAGGAAATTGAAATGATAACTAAAATTTTGCAAGGACAATTATTCTCATAGACTAGAAATTTTTTTTTAGAGCTCATAACCTGTATGAAATACTACAAAAACCTGCGTACTTTACTCAACTTGAATAACTTAACGATACTTTGTTTTTCAACACAGGGTATTCAAATAATATGATTTTGAACACAAGGTATTGATGGGAACCTAGATATATAGACAAGAGGTGTTATATATAAAAAAATTATACAATAATAGTTGTGTAACTAACATCAATAACATTCAGTTAACCTATACTCATAATAATATTTCAGCTGACAAATTATTTAAAAAATAAATCAACTACATAAACTATAGGTTCCGAGAATAGGTGAAAATATTCTTATTAACACACACACATACACACACACACACACACACACACACACACATATTAAACACAACAACATAATTCTAATGAATTAAATCAAAGTTGTTGTAATCGGATGAAGATTTATTGTCAAATTTTGAATGCAATCTCAAACTTCAAATTCTAGAAAAAGCCACAATATTCTTATTAACATATATGTGTGAGTGCATGAAGTTGATGGACAATAAAGTGCCAATAGGGTGAGCATGAATGCATTCATGCAAGAACACATGTGTGTTTCTAGGAATGTGCATGAATTCCTAATGTAGTGGGATCGATAAACCATGAACCTCCAATCATCATGCAAGATAGGCACATTCCTACAAGCGAATGCACATTATTAAGATCAAACACGTGTTCCTGTCGGGCCTAATAAAAGGCCTTGCGGGCATGGTTTTTGTCATTTTTACCACCATGGCTCGTGTTTTAGGGAATTGTAAGAAAATTCAAAGGAGGGATTTTGCTGAATAGGTATCCAGAAGATCCTAACATCATATTGGGGGCAATCCAGGTATGTATTTGCGATTAATCTTTTTTTTTTAATTTCTTAAATTATTTATTTGCATGATTTTTGTAAGTTTTTAATTTAATTAAAAAAACCAACCTAATTTATATGAAATCCCTTATTAAATTGCAACAAAATAATTAACATGGAACCTGGAAACAATCAAAACCCCACAAAACCACACAAAGGCACAAAAAACCCCAACCCACAATCAACAAACATAAACGCAGAAATTGATGAAGGGTTGACCTCTTTGAGATCAATTGTCCATGACTTAAGGAGTACAAGAGAGCCTAGTTGATTGTCAATGGCCACTTCACTGGATGTAATTGTATCTTCCATTGCAGCTTCCCAAGGGAAATTAACCAGTATTTCTGAATATAGAGCTAGGATGTTTGGCTATTACATGACTAACATCAATAAAAACTAGGCCAGAGACTTGAGTATTAAGAAACAAGATTTGATGTCACTATTTATTGATCCTAGAACCATACTAAAACCACTAGTCAACAAGAGACATATTTTTATGGATTGGTGCATCTACCAAAAATTTAAGGATAACTAGATGGATAAATGGTTCATGGTGTTCGACCAACCTCCCTGCAATAATAGGAAGGTACCTCTATATTTCCTAAGGAAATTATGGGAAGAGTTTAATTTGGTTCACCATGTCAACTAATTTGACATTGGTGAATCCAAGGGGTGGGTCCAGAGTCTGCACAAGACATAGATCATGATAGGCATGATCCTATGTTAGGTCCTTGTCCTCCTAGGAAAATGCCTAACCCCCCTACTTATCGTCCTCCCATTTCAGAAGGCATCCAACAAACAAAATGATCTATATCAGCGTTGACTCGGAGCTTGGTGCAACATGGGATTTTTGTAGCACTATCTCAGAAAAAGGTGCATGTTGGTAACATTGGAAGAGGGGCATGACCTTCATCCCCTATAGTAGAGTGTATCCTAGAGATGGCACATGGAGAGAGTAGTTGTTCATGTCAGCCTCATAGATGCTCGAGTTGCGGGCATACTTATTATGGGCCAATGGAGGCTAGTGGACATCAAAGTTTTGTGGAGGTTAGTATCTTAACCATCTCCATGTTATTCATGATTATATGTGTGTGTGTGTGTGTGTGTGTGTGTGTGTGTATGTATATTATTATTATGTGTATTCCTTTATATATCTTATTGTATGATGTTTTGTAGTTTCTATGCCCTTATAGTAGACCCTCTATGCTAATAGATGCATCATTGTAATTTTCCACCACTGATGTAGTAGTAGAGCCAAATTGTTCATTCGTTGTAAAGCATACACATGTATGTGTCACATTTGATAAATTCACCATAGTGATTTCTTTATTTTCTGTCATCCTCAAATATAATTTTCTCATGTTTCTATAGGTTGTGGTACCATACGATGAAGATTCATGTCCACCTAGGATGGAAAAGTCATCATATTCACAGGCATCACATGTTGACTTAATATTTTTTAAATATGGACATTTGTTATATTTTTTTGTTGAATTTTACCTTTTGGTACTATTAAAAATATCATAAATATGTATGCAGATTGCTTCATCAATTACTGGGTCATCTATACCACCATTGTTTCATTCACCACCACTACCTACATTCCACCCATAATTTTTCTCTAGCTACATGGCTAATCGAGTCTTTGGGCACCCTGCCACAGCTCTTGGGATGCCTCTTTCCATCCCAAGGGTTTTACCATCTATTATAGCAAGTGTTTCCTCACCCCCTGGAACTTGCTCAGAGGGATTTCCATTTCCCTATGCAGACTTGAAGTCCCCTTTTGCACTTCCCAAAGCCAAAAAATCATATTTTTCCACATATACATTCCCTACAAGTTAGACATCATGCGTATACACAGGTTGCACCACTACAACCTGCGTACATCATGTTTTGTGCTCAAAATTAAAAATTGTGTCGGGTTTCCATGTCACATAACGAGATCCATGGTCCTTGACCTTCCATATACTAGAAATGTTTCGACCTGGCCCTTTAGTTCCATTTGAAGGCTATAAATTGGGCGATATCCAAACCATGGAAGAGGAGATAATTCAAATTTTGAGAGAAAATATAATTTGGAGAAATTTTCACTTCACATTGAGTCTACATCCCTTTGTACTTTAAAGTCTGAACACATTGTTCAGACCCCAAGATCTTCCCTCTTTGATGGAGAACCTCATTGTCTCTCATATATGAGATTTCCTTTGGTGGAGGATACAAGTGGTGGAGGCCCAACTGGAAGGGACTTAGTTTCTTGGTTCCAAGATGTTCTGACACAAAATTTTGTTAGTTATATACTTTTGTTGATCATTTTTTAATAGAAATACTCTTTTCTCGTCCAATTGATATCTTTCAAATATTTGAATTATTATTCCATGGGCATATTTTTTATGAATGTCAATGGATTATGCTATTGTATGTGCTAACATTTTATATTACTATCATATGCTTGCATATCTTGATTGTTGAGGACAAGTTGCAGGTATAAATCTTTAAGTCACGTGATCAACAATGGTATTCATTGAACTTTTGGACGAGGTAGGCTCTTTATCATGTCTTGTTATCATTTTCATTTATATAGTATACTTGAGATTAAAGTTTATTTATGCATTCATTCTACCTGTTATGGTTTACCCCATGCCATGGAGTTATTTTCCTCATAACATAATTAGCAACCATACTGGGGAATGAATCTTCTTTTTTGGGGTTTGGAGTGTTTTTCTCTTTCGATTGCTCTCGGTTAGCCTGCGTTTCCTTGTCTCCTGATTGATTGAAAACCTTTTTTTTACTTTGAATCTGAGTTTCTTTTCCTTATCCTTGTTATGGCAGTGTTTTAATACTTATACATGAGTTTTCCCTTGACAGACACGTACATACACAAAATTTCCTTCTATAGGGCACGTACATATGTGGCTTTTTCTTAAGCGGTCACGTCCATCAACCTTTTTTTCTTACTTATTGAATTTGGTGTTTGTTGGGTTAGTTTTGATGGTTCATGAGTCTTCTTGGGTCTCTCTCCTAATTGATGAGTGCTGCAGAGTGATAGGAAACCCTTTTGTTGTTGAATTTTCGGGCGATTTTCCTTTCTTATCATCTTTTTCATTGTTTTTCCTTGCATCTTGTTCTGAGTGTTTTCTTCTTTGTATCATTCTTGGCTTGTATCGTTTTGCTTGCAGTAGGGTCTATATATCAAGTTGTTATTCAGTCCTTTCATTTTCATTTCTTTTGAAAAATACAAAACTATACATTTTTCATTTTGGCATTTTCTCTTTTGGTTGTTTAGTATTGATCTTGATACGTATGGAAATATTGCATCGTATTGAAATTACAGAGTTGAATTGAAAGTTGCATTTTGAAATCTTATCATATTTTGAGAATTTAATATTAGGACTTAGATTTATGTTCATATTCATTTCTTTAATTTTTTGAGTCATAACATCATCAGTTTCATGACCATATATCTCGAGTAAACAAATCCATTAAAAGTAACATTGATTAATTAAAATTGATTAGAAACGATTTTATTTTTTAGAGTACACAAAAAATCATAGGATATAGGGCCTTGGAATAAAATTTTGTGAGTAAACGTCTCTAGGGATATTAAACTCAACATATGTGTCTTACCGGGGAGTGGTGAAAACCATTGTGTAATTAGTGACGTTAGGACGCTTCGTTCACACTGGAGTTAACCATGAGGTCGTGTGAAGTTGGTTGCATAGATAGCCCTCTAATACCTTCTTAGCATCAAATATATTTATGGGGATCTATTCATTTTTGGAGTTTTTTCTAGTACCTTTACCTCTGTGAGAGGCGGTTCTTTCATGATTCTGGGCTTTATTACCCTTCCCATACGGTGGACCTAACTTGTGAATGTTCGCTTGTGCCTGGTTATATCCTGGTGGCTTTAGTTTCTTGAAATAGGTAGCCACATTGGTTATTTGTAGGGGTTATTTTGCAGGTACCTTGAGTCAGATAAGGGTTGGACAACAAAAAACCTTTATGGAGGGTTACCTCTCCGAGGGGATCTGACCAACTGTGTTGTTAAGCCCACGAGGGACCTTATAACTAATTGTGATACCTCCAATCTTTTGAAGGGAGTCTCAAGCCCCTCTTGGGAGAGGAATACATACTCTAGTGAGGGAGGCCCCTTTTCAACTACTATATCTTGTTTGTGTGCATTTGAACTTTTCTTTTATTTTGGTGTGCTCTTTGATTGTTAGTTGGTATTAGGATTTATTTTTATATCTTGAGTCTTCATTCATCATGGAGCCAGACCATACTCCTCATAGGTCTCTCCATTTGTTAAAGTTACCGCCACATCTTGAGTCTTTTCCTTATAAAAGGCGTAAAGTTATCAAATGTGGTACACACACCTCCACCTACCTGAATTGTGATCATACAAGTATGAGTATTGAGTCGAGTCAAAAATATACTGGGAGTCCTTCAACTCCCATACCTACTGTAGTTAATGGAACTCCTTCGATGCCTTCAACCACTATGTTTATAGTGCCAGAGGTTCCCGTCATCACTCATATCTGGCATGTGGTTGCAACTCAAGCCATAGTAATGAACCTTGTTGGGTCACTTTTTGGTACGCTTGGATACAATGCTCAATCTATCCCTTCGATCTCTAACCCTTTCTCTTTGGGTATGTTGAATATGATATCACACCTTTCATCTTCCATTCCAGTGAATAATACAAATCCTAGTAATTGACCTGGGGGCATGCCTCCTCTGCATATTCCACTTTCATTTGGTGGAGCTCATATTCCCTAAATGACTCCTACGGTTGGAAGCCAACCTCCTTTCCCTCCTAGTTCTAATCCTAGTAATAATTCTCTTGGATGGAGTAATCAACCAGGAGGAGAAGCTACTGACTATATTCTGTCCTTTCTACCTTCCTCCTCCACACTGATTCTGACCAACACGTTTATTATGACGAATCCACCCTTATCCTCCAGATTTCTGCTCGGAGGGAGTAAATTTCATACTATGGGAAAGCCCTAGCCTGGAGCTCCTCTACCTGGGGGTAATGTTTATAACCCTCATTAAAACATTCCTACAGGTATGGTTCCCACACAACCTCTTATGAATCATTTTGGAGGGGGATATTACCATACCAGATAGGGCCATGGTGCATACCATAACCCTAGATGGCCTGCACTCCCTCAACATAAATCTTTCCTGACAACATGGGGTCAGATATCGAAACCCAAACTCCCTTTTATGGCCATGATTAATTTTCCATATCTTTTAATATTAATGAATGACCTGGTGCATCATGACTCGTCATGCACCCCCATCCTCACCAATATTCCTTCATACATTTTGAAATTTGAGGGCAAGACTGGTGAGGATCCTAGTGATCATGTCACTAATTTTCATATTTGGTGCTCATCCAATTCCATTAATGATGATTCTATTCATTTGAGACCATTTCAATGCACCCTCATGGGGATTGCAGTCAAATGCTACATTGAGCTACCAGGGGGAACGTACGGAAATTTTAATCAGATGGTTTTAATTGTTCTCAACCACTTGCAGTTGTCGGTTCATTACGATGGCGACATAGAATTTATGTCAACCCTCTGCGAGGACAAATCCACCCATATATCAGAGCATATCCAAGAGTGGCGTAGATGGAGGAGGTCGATCAAAGAATACATTCCTCTAGAGTTTATGTTGGAATGGTTCCCTAAATCCTTATTGCCTTATATTTCGAAGGATATTTCTACATCTAGGGTAACATTTGAAGAGGAAGGTATTTTCAAAGCCCAACAATTGGACATCATATATGCTCAATCCGAGATTTTATACAAAATTATTCCTAATGCACCGAGGTCAAATTACGACCCTGGACAAAATCTCGAGCCTCATGTTGATTACATTATAGGCTCTGTAAATACTAAGTCTATAGACTTGGTTATGAAACAATTGAAGGATTTGTCTCTAATCCAGTCTGTAGTAGGCCAAGCTTCATCTTCATCCTCCACTCCCACTTAGTTGGACGATGTGCATTCTATATATTCGTCATCCAACCCAAATGGTAACCAACAACTACAAGCGAATAGAAAGAAAGGACGCGGTAATAATCGGAAGGGTGGGAGAAATAATAATAATAAACCCAAGGAAAATGCTAACAATGATAGATCAAATAACAATGTTGGTGAGGGAAAGAAAGAAGAGTGGAAGGTGATTTTTTCTTGTAAATTTTGTATATATGAACACCTTACCCACTTATTCTGAAAACTCCAAGAAGTCACGAGGCTCTTATCTCAATCACTCATTGTGGTGACAATTGTTTTTTATGCATAATTAGGACATGGCCTCGAGATCCTATAATGTTGGAAATGCATTGAGTGGGAATCAAAATCCCCCAGTGCATGAAGCTGAACGTCTATGTGTAAATATGCTCAAGTCTCATTTTAATGTAGCCACTTGATCTCATGATTATAGTTCTTAACAGACTGTTCCAGGTCCAGAGTCTCCCCCTCCTATGGAAACACCTTTGCAGATCAAAAATTCAGAGCCTCCACCTCATGTTCTGAAAGGAGTACTAAAATGATCTTCCCACAACCCTAATTCCAGATATTCCATAACTATTTGATTGTCAAAGATCTCGGTCAAACCCCTTGTGCAAGGTTGGCTTTGGAAGTGCTCCAAAGGTGTCCTTCACAGCAAAATGCCTTGTTATCTTCTTTAAGATCTATAAACCTGTTTGGCTCAAAGGTTATCAAGTTTGACGTTACATATGTGAAGCCTCACTTTCCTTACCATGTGGCCTTTCAAATCCATGTGGATTACTCAAAGCATACCATGAAACTCACTATTATTGATGAAGGTGTTACAACGGGCGTGATATCCTTAACCTGTTGGAAATCCATTGACTCTCCAACCCTCTCTCAATATCCGACTATGTTGACTGTATTTGATGGACATTATTTCTATCCCCACAAAATTATTCCCGCCTTTCCGATCTAATTAGGTGGAAAAATAGTGGAGGTGGATGTCGAGGTGGTTGATGAGCCCCTTGACTATAATTTATTACAAGTGCCTAATTCGAATTATGCTATGACTGCAGTTGTATCATATTTTTTCACACTTTATGTTTTCCTCATGAAGGGAAAATAGTGACGATCGATTATTTATCCTTTTCTCATGCTATTCCTAATGCATAAGTTGGATCTTTGATCCC
Source organism: Picea glauca (assembly GCA_000966675.3). Lineage (NCBI taxonomy): Eukaryota > Viridiplantae > Streptophyta > Pinopsida > Pinales > Pinaceae > Picea > Picea glauca. Next base: position 1,273,659 of record JZKD02S1674325.1, on the reverse strand, counting down.
CTTGATCGACAATTCTTAGCCGAAAATTGAGGATATTGGTGTGAGAATTTATTCCTCTCTCATGGGTACCTTCGATTTTGTGGCACCAATTCATCACATTTATGCCATGTCCAATAGTTCTTCCTCATCAATGAGGTTTGTTCCTTTCCGTACTTCATATATCAACGATCCTTGGACCCTACCTTCCCTGAGCATGTATTGTGAAGGTCAGTCACATATTGGGATGTAAATTCCACTGCCATCGACATAGATAGTGTATCGGGTTGTTCTTGACTCTACTGCTGACCCAAATCCTATCTCCTCATAGATGAATGAGGAGGGTCTTGTTCTCGAGACTATATGGGCCACCTCATCATATTTCTCACATGATTTCCTCAATGATACTTTATCTTCATATGAATCCATCTTAAAGGCCATGAATGGTCCTGATAGGCCATGGGATGATATGAATCATCACTCTTACTTCCTCCTAGAGCTTATTAGGATCGAACAAGATGATTTTAGATCTACCTTGAGTGAGGTGGTTGGTCATACCATGGCTCCACTAGATATTCATGGAATTTATGTCAAAGGAAACATGGTGATTATGTATCCTACCGTCACGATCGAGATCTCTCTAATTCTTGGAAAAATTGAAAATTTATATATATCGATGCGGATTTTTCTCCTAAATAAATTCATATCTACACTGATCTCTTCAAATAATTGTGTGGTGTATTCTCTTGGTTGTATGAAGATATGACAGGAATCGAACCTCACATTGTCGAACATGAGATCAAGACTTATCTGTATGCTAAACCTGTTCGACAATGAATTAGATTTGTTAATCCTAGGAAGGCCCCTACTATTAAGGAAGAGGTGGAGAAACTACTTAATGTTGGTTTCATCTACCTGGTTCCCTTGAATGAATGGGTATCCAACCCCATTCTTATGAATAAGAAACAAGGAACCGTCTGTATATGTATGGATTTTCGAGACCTGAACAAGGCTTGTCCTAAAGACAACTTTCTGACACCTTTCATTGATCATATTCTTGATGAGTTTGTGGGAAGTGAAGTTTTTTCTTTTGAGGACAGATTTTTAGGATACAATCGAATTCAGATCAATCTCGAGGATCAACATAAGACAACATTTATTTGTCCTTGGGGTACTTTTTCATACCAGAAAATTCTTTTATGCCTTAAAAACGTCGAAGCAACCTTCCAACGAGCCATGACCTTTTATTTTCATGATCTCAAGCATATTTTTGAAGCTTACGTCGCTGACCGTGTTTCTCACTCTCGCAAGAGAGTAGATTACTCTACTAACCTTCGACTGGTATTTGAGATATTTCATTGTTATCACATCCATTTAAACCCTCACAAGTGCATGTTATGCATTAGGTTTGGTGATCTTTTAGGATTCTTAGTTTCTGAGAATGAGATCATAGTGGATCCTATGAAGGTTGAGTCAATAGTTGGATTTCCTCCCCAGCGCAACATTCGTCAAGTTCATGGTTTACAAGGGAAGGATAACTTCTTAGATTGGTTTCATGCGTCTTTTGAAGAAGGAAACTCTGTTTATATGGGATGAGTGAACCCAAGAATCCTTCGATTCTCTTAAGAAAGCCTTGGTATCGATGCCTTTGTTGAAGCCTCTAGACTACAGTAGAGATTTTTTTTTATATCGTCGCACCCGAAGGGGCGGTTCATATGGTTCAAGTTTAGGAGGATGTTGAGCTCCATGAACACATTGTCTACTATCTTAGTCGAAACCTATTCGACCCTAAACTTAAGTACTCTCACGTTGAGAAGCTATCCTTATCTATCGTACACACTGTTTAAATATTACGACATTATATATTTCTTTGAAAAAATACCTTAGTTTCTGATGTCAATACATTTCAATAAATCCTTGCTAGGCATATCATAGGGGGAAAATACAATAAGTGGATTGTCATTTTGCAAGAATTTGAACTCGATTTTTCTTCAGCAAAATATAATAAATCGCTAGTTTTTGTCTTGTTAATATAAGAATTCCCTCAACTATATGAGGACGTCATTCATGACAATTCATTCACGTATGAAAATATTTTCCTTATATCGTCTTCGAACCCCTAGTATGGAGACATTTTGATCTATCTTCAAAACTTGAAGTTCTCTCAGCATCTATCGAGAGACGATCGACAACGTATATGATATCAAGCCAAAAACTACCTTATCATCTATGACATGTTGTATCATCGAGGTGTAGATAATATCTTGCATTGTTGCTTGACTCACGAGGAAGTTGAGTCCATTCTTAATGACTGTCACAGTGGGGCTTTTGGTGGTCTTCTATCTGGGCTTGTGACTACCCAAAAAATATTGCAAGTTGGTTATTTTTGGCCATCAATTTTTAAATATTATGTCGAAGTGGTCAAGAAGTGTCACCCTTTCCACGTGTTCGCTCTGAAAATGTGCTCGCATCCAACCTCTCTTCACCCAGTCATCACCGTCGGTCCCTTCACCAAGTGGACGGTGTATTTTATGGACTGTAACCTAGCTCCGTCTTGGGGGCATCAACATATTATCATGGCCATGGACTACTTCACTAAATGGGTAGAGTCCATGCCTACTATTACAAACGATGGTATGACTGCAACATTTTTCATGTTCAACCAAATTATAGCTCAGTTTGGAATCCCAAGTAATATTTTCACTGATCATGGCAGTCACTTTCATAATGAAATGATGAAGGAATTAGCATCAAAACTGGGGTTTAATAATGGTAATTATTTCCTTTATTATCCCCAGGAAAATCAACAAGTAGAGGTTGTGAATAAATTTCTCAAGGCCATTTTGCAAAAACCTGTCAGCCAGAGAAAATATGACTAAAATCTAGTGTTTTACCATGCACCTTGGGCATACCGAACCTTGGATAAGACTTCCACCATTTTTTCTCCTTTTCAGTTAGTACATGGTGTGGAGTCGATCCTTATGATTGAATGCATAATACCTTCCCTTAAACTGACAATTGAGCTCCTACCTGACACTTCTGATATTGAAGAAGGCCTCATACACCTATAAATCCTAGATGAGCAGCGTCGAGATGCCTCTACAACTATCGAAGAGAATAAAAGACATGTTAAGGTCTAGTATGACAGGTATGTCTGTCCTCAATAGTAAGTTGAGTGTGACTTGGTCCTCTTGGTCCTCTTGTATGACCAAGCCAAAGAGTGTGACATGACACCATTTCACATGGAGCTCAGTCTTTAGAAGTTTTGTTGGACTCCAAGTTAGTAGTATGTCATTTGAACAAAAGTTACCATGCGCGAGACCCTACTCTACTCCGATGATTCCTATGGGTACGAATTTTGGAACGACACTTTGATTTTATTACTTATAATCACATACCTAGAAGTTATAATTATGTATCCGATGCATATGCTAATTATATTTTAGATTGGCATTTGTCACATAACTAAAGTAAAGAAAACACATCCATCAATGTACACATTGTAACATATATAAGTAAAATTGAAGATCAATGTTTTTATATTTCATCTCTCCAAAAAATATGGTGTCATAGTAAAAAATGGGGCTTACACCCTCAAAATACATATATGTTCGGTAGATATAATGACCATGGAATCTACGCTGGTGGTGCCAGATGCATATTATGATAGAATACTATGTTGTTTGCGAGACACTGAAAGAGTCACACCTATGCATGGGGAACACCCACCACATGTCATTGCATAGCCTTTGAAAGATCCTCTACATGAACCATAGGAATCATGTGTGTCAATAGAGATAGGTTCCCTTGCGCATTTTTTATCACTATCTCTGCATATCCTCCTGCCGACTCATCTCCCTGTTTCCTCCGCCGATGTCCTGGGAATCTATCTGGTTGTCACGAACCCACATATTCATAAAAAAGTAATTTTCAATACTTGATACCATCCAAAAAGCTTTGTGCTTTTTTATTCTTTTTGAAAAACACAAAAATATGAAATATATAAAAAAAATCATACCTATATCACCGTAGGTGAAACCTGGTGGTGGAGGCATATTTGGATCTCCTCTATAGTTGATTCTAGAATAAGGGTAGTCGTCTATGGCTATCACCTTTCGATGCCACCAGAAGAATAAATCATCGTTGTAGGGGGTTGATACCCTACCACCTCCTAACCACCTCATCACCTTGGTCCACCATGACATGGCTAGACCATGTGGGCCGCGTGGAATGATCTCCAATCTAGGGATCAAACCTGGAGCCCCCTCAAAGAAAAAACCACACAATATATATTTGAAACTGAAGTTTCTTTTCCTCCCTTGTTTGAAATATGTCACCTAGCTCTTCATGTTAGAAAGAAGTGAGGTGCACCAATCATAAATTGGGTTCGTAAACACTCCATTGTGTAAAACATGAGTGGCCTTAATTCCTGGTGCAACGAGGCTGACCCTGTGATCCATGTAAGTAAAAAAACGACAATATTTAATATCAGGTTCTCGATTGCCCTGATGGGGAGTTGATTCCCTACTCTTTTTTTCCTGAAACACAATGGGTGGAAATGTAGTCCTCTATGTTCATACCACCCCCATATCCCCGGTCTTGTATATTCACCACCTCACCCCAATGAGACAATCCTATGATGAAATATATGTCCTCTACTTCAATTCTGAATGGTTTCCCATCAATATTGAAGGCCTTTGTATCTGGATCCCAAAAGTTAACTAGAATTTGTAGCAGTCTCACTTCATCCCTCATTCCTTTGAGAGCCCAAAATTTTTATAAGCCACATAATTTTGGATCCATTTGGAGCCCCATGTCTCTTTCCACTATTTCATATACTTCCTCATGCTCTCTCTCTATCCATTCAAGTACCATCCTGCAATAGGAAAACTCTTTTTTGAGTCAAACTCTTTTAAAAACTAGTTTGTAAACTTGTACGCAGGTTGTAATGTTAATAGTCGCATGTAGGGCCATATATACACATGAAATATTTTATTTTACTGCGTACATGTCTCCATATACATAACCCGATGAACTACACCCTGTGTACACCCTAATTAATAAATTGCACCCTTTAAAACTCAAAAAAGGAGGAGAAATTTGAAATTGTAAACCACAAGAAATTAGGAGGAGGGAAAGAGCACTTACTTGGTATAAATGGTTGTCAATTCCGTCACTCGGAGCTCCCACAATCGACATGAACATCATGGTAAAAATGGTCCAAAATACATCATGTGGGTAAAAAACTCAAATGGTATGGTAAAATTGGTTATTTTTACTATTAGTAGAAAATTTTTACCCACTTTACATAGTTTTTTCTAATGTTTTGACCGAGTGTACTAATAATGCAGTGGAAGGAGTTGGTTTTGTTGGTTTTGTCTAGGTATTTCTGCAATTTCTAGCATCATTCCACCCGTTTGTGACTTCAACATGTATTTTCTTTTACCAACATATAGGATAGGTTTCCACTCCATCTTGCATATTTTCATTATCCTATGACTATGATCCATATGCCTTAGGTACGAACGCATTTATTAGCGACAAAAAACCTCCTTACTTCTATTAGAAGTGTCGTTATTGAATGGTAGAGGCTTACCAAACATGGGTTCCCTAGTTAGAACCTTTGTTCCATCTAGTGCCCATGTAGAGATTATTCCATAGGATTGGGAGTCCCTTATAGTTCCAATATGAATTTGTGTTTGAATGTCATATTCTTACTCATAAGAATTATAACCTGTACCTCTGGGAGTCCTACTAAGTCTCGTTTAAGTTCTTTTTTGAATCTATCAAAAGCGGAAATATTGTTGAGTGAACTTGTCTCTTTCACACTCATTAGATGGATTTGAAAGGAGGTCTATTTGGTGTAAGTTTAACCCTTTTTCAGACCAAGTAGACTAATTTTGAAAAAGGAATACTCTAGTCACTAGTGTCTATAAGAGTTCTCCTGGGTATCGTTTTATACTTTTTTGGGCCTAGGGGAAAAAAATTATGAAAAATGACATTCTTTGGAGTTAAGTTGTAATTTCATTTCATCTTCCTTCATGTAGTATTGATCCTATCGTTAGTTCCCACTTTCGTATTACAATCCTATTACCTCAACAATTTGCATCACTATCCAAGCAGAGCCTTGTTTATATCCTTTGCAGCTTGGCACCCTATACCCTAAGAGGAAACATTCCCCCGAGTGTCCATGCCCCACATACACCTCCTTGAATTGAGAATAGGTATGTTTCATTGTTGGAAATAGTTTCTTACTCACAACACTCGTTTCCTCCATTTGTATCATATCATTCATTTTCCTATGGAAAAACAAAAAAAGACTGGTGGGAAAGGAATATCATCTTATATTGGCAACAGTCATGTCACCTTTGAACATAGAACAAAATTTTGAGTCCACTTTCCATCCAAATTTTGGGTTTAGCATGACCTTAGGAAGCTGATATCGTTACTTAGAGTTTAATCCTATGACTGGTTATTCTTCTAGTCCCTATGGAGAGTTTGATTGGTGTCTCCTACATCACAAAGTTTCAATATCAATTCTATGTTGTTGGATTCTTCCATATGTCTCATGATATTGTTCAAAGGATGTCTATAATCATGTATCGACCATTTATCAGAACTCTTGACTTTGCATGTCATCCATACCCTCAGTGTGTCTCAGAGCTACATGAAGCTATAAGTCCTACCTTGCATCCTGGTCCTACTTTCATTAAGGGTAGGTAACCTTGAACCCAACAGTCGACATCTCTTCATTGGTCGCTGACTTAGGGGTTTCTGTTGTGTTCAATGACAATAAATATATTCACACATTGGGATTCATGTAATGTCTTGGATTCCACTATCCTTATTGGTTTTTTCCTCTCATTTTTTAGTAATCTTCCTTATTGGCCACTATTTAGAGGGTCTTTTCTGTGCACTACAATCATCAGTGGCAGGTTCTCCCGCCATCAATAGTTGGGAATACATCAATGTCTCATGATCGATGGATTCTTCAAGTGTTCGACCTCAAAACCTTTATTCACACTTGTAATAATGTACTCGGTGCCTTGGTACCTACTTTCATTATAGATAGGTTGTCTCGCGTTTGTTAACGGTATACCTTAATGAACGATAATCAAACGAGGTCTAATTGTGTTCGACCTCAACTCTTCTATTCACATGATGTAGACTTGCCCCTTTAGAGGATCATGTAGAAGACTTGAAGACATCAATTTATAGTAGCGACTTTCCTGAGTTATTGTTATCATTCATTGGACCAATACCTATATGAATTTATTAATCATGGGAGATCAAATTGTACTCCATTGTATACAGATATGTTCAGATTGATTTTGAGATCAATTTTCATTGGGCCTTGTTCATGACTATGATAGCCTATGGCATGTATCTACTTTGTATTTCCTATTCATTGCCATGAATAGTTGTTTGGTACATTTCCACATGGATATGCAATGTAATGCAAACTGGTAGCCATGTGTACAAAGTCATTATAGATTGTAATATTCTCATGAGCAACTAGTTCTTCCAATTGAGTCTCCATTACTCCACTTATGGGAATCATAATGTATTTTGGTCATCACAGATACTCCTATAACCTCACACATTAGGGGGCATCTGTTATATAAATTTTTTCCTCACCCCATGCAACTTGTTGATAAGGCCTTTCCATTTCTCAGTTTTGAGATGTGCCGACATGAAAGTTTTTCACTTATACACTTTTTTTGGTCATGTTTTAATAGAAATACTCTTTTTTTGTCCAATTGATATCTTGCAAATATTTGAATTATTATTCCATAGGATTATTTGTTATGAATGTTAATGGATTGTGCTATTGTATGTGCTAACATTATATATTATCACCATATGCTTGCGTATCTTGGTTGTTGAAGACAAGACGTAGGTATAAATATTTGAGTCATGTGCTCGACAATGGTCTTCATCGAAGGTCTAGATGAGGTAGGATCTTTATCTTGTCTTGCTAGCATTTTCAATTATATAGCATACTTGGGATTAAAGTTGATTTATGTAGTCATTCCTTCTGTTGTGTTTTACACCATGCCATAGAGTGATTTTCCTCATAACACCATCCCTCATACAACCCATGAGGGTTTATCACCACTCACCCCACCATATTTCATATCCCATCCATCCACAGTGGTTACACCTATAGTCCACCCACCTCCACCACCTTTTCCATCTCATCCATCCATAGTGGATGCACTTCTATGCCACCCACCCCCACCACCTTTTCCATATGCACTATCCATTGAGGATGCCTTTGTAGGTGTTTCCTTGGAGTAGGTTGTACAACAAAGCACTCCACCTACCAACAACTCTCCATTTTTTCCCAAGTTATTCACGATGAGATAATTTGTTGATGATATATTCTTATGTATCATGAATGGAATTGATTTTATACATTTTTATTTAAATCTCATGATTTGATCCTTGCAACTAATGCAAGGTGGCATCATTAAGATATTAGGGTCATAGAGGAGGGTAATACCCTCACGATTTTCATTATCATCTGCAATGAGTTGTCTTAGGTTGAATTACAAAGTATCATTTTTTAATTCTGACAATTCATTGTGGAAAAAAAACTTATAAGAATTTTGTTTATTTGTCTAGTCTCTGGAGCAACAAACCACTCCCAGCAAGAAAACCACTCTAGGTGCTTCTTTGAGAAAGAGAAGAAAGATCAATTTCCTTGATGTTCCTAATAGTTGTGAGGGTGGTAGTGGTGGATGAGTGATCAATGAGTGACATTTTGTATATAGGCCACCATATGGCACCATTCTATGTTAGGGCCCAATATACCATATGACACCATTTGGTATATTGAGCACAATGTGCCATTTTATAAAAAATGTACAGTTGAGACGATGCTGAATATATATATCATGGCATGTTTTTTATGAATTGAATTGTTTGTTTAGTTGATGTTGATGAATGCATGGTCCTTGACTAGATTTTATTAAACAGATGGCTCTTTTTTTGCTAGATACAATCATGTGGAATCTGTGGCATACAAACCATTGATATTATCAATCCTTCTTGCTCCCTTATTATATCACTCAAACCACTCAAATAAACATCTTGTAAAATTCAAGGTTAAATACACTAAACTTAGGTATATGCACATGCTCAAATTATTAAAATCATATGATAGAAATGAAACATAGATATAAGTGAGACTTACTGCAAGGGTTATGGGAGAACTTGATGAACTTGTAAAGGTTTTAAAGAAAATTTTAAGGGCTAAATTTTCCATTTGGATATTTTTCCACTTAATGTATTAAAGGAAAAACACTACTCACCAATTTCCATTTTCTCCAAAAGTGTTAATGCCAAAAAACCATTTCAACCATAACGTACTAGTGGAAACCTATATGGACAAATTTGCATCTTAATATGGTCATAATAATGTTGAAAGGTATATCCAAACAAATTTATTATAAATGATATAAGAAAATGATATATTTTTCCCTTTTACATTTCCCTCTTAATCATGCCACATTTCAAAACCACACTACATTGGATCTTGTGACACCTATTTGACCTTGTCTTCTGTTTCCTTTCCTTTCCTTCCATTGTGTTTCCTTGACTTGCCTTGCCATGTCTAGCCTTTCCTTGCATTTCCTTTTCTTCCCTTGCCTTGATTTTCTTGTCCCTTGCCTTATTTTTTCTTGCCATTCCTTTCCTTTCCATGCCATGCCTTGCCTTTCCATATCTTTCCTTGAATTTCCTTGCCTTGTCTTCCCTTTCCATGTCTTTCCTTTCCTTTCCTTGCCTTGTATTTCCTTTCCTTTCCTTTCCATGTATTTTCTTGTTGTTGTAGTCTAAGGGAATGTACAAGAATTTATCGATAAATAATTATATAGAGAAATACAAAACACAACATTATATATAGAAACACATAGAGACACAGATAGACATACACAAGAAGTGGGAGAACCATCAATGAATTTTATTATATATCCAAAATAGTCCATGTCTTTACTTTACATTACCACACACACACACAAATATATATATAATGCACACACAGACATAGACACACACACAAACACACACACACACACATATATGTGTGTGTGTGTGTGTGTGTGTGTGTGTGTGTGTGTGTGTGTGATGTGAAATTACCGATCGGTTACATTTCTTAATTGTTCGATCGATCAAATCTAACTGTCTATTCGACTGCCTTTCCTAACCAATTATTGTAGTTGACTTTACTAGTTTATTGGTGGGTCTAGTCGGTAGAGCCGACCATCCCCTACAAAATCTCCAACCCTCAATTCCTTGATCGTCTCGAGCAACGGGGGAATGTGGATAATACATTGAAAACTTTGATAAAATCTACTGGCACCCCCAAAGAGGTTTCCAATAGTAGGTTGTTTCATCTTTGAAATTTTTTACAATATGAGAATGAGAAATAGAATGATAGAAAGAGAATGAGATGTCGAGAAATGTTGGAATCTCTTTTCTTGTCTATCGCCTGGTTATTCACGACTTTTATTTTGGTTGCACATTTTGTTCATGTGTTTCCTAAGTAATCTCCCACTCATGAATTCTTACTACTGGTTGTAGAGGTATCATTTTTAATGGTATGTGTGATTATTTTGAACCTTCAATGACTACCTTTGGATTTCTTGAGTGATGGATGGTGGTAGGAATGTTTGACACAGATGGTATGGGGACGAAGAACTGGAAATTTTGTTGATAGGTCGATGTGGCCTCCGACTGTTCTACAAAATGATTCGAAAAACCTCCAGATTGTTTATCATATGTTGGCACAAGGGCAGACCCAAGGTTCAACGCTACAACAGTGCACGAACAAAGCCCTAAGTACCATCGCGTTCGGAAACAACTTCGAAGTAGATGAAGTCTCACCCGAGGTAGAGGCAGGGGTGGTTGAAAGACTCAGGTGTTTGCAACCTTAGCTAGGACACATATTTGTGATTATATAGCTTAATAGAGCACTTAGCACCGTTAGTTCCTCAATATACATTCAATAAACACTTCACTTATAAGACATAACTTCACAACATTCACACTAATCTACAGTATTCAAGCACTTACATATACAAATGGATCAGAACGAGCATATCAAGCACTAAGCACAAATATCTAGATCAGATCTAACATTCTCACATATAATAAGCACCAAGCATGAATAGATATATATAAACATATAAGAGCATTCTACATATAACATATGAATACATCAAGAAAAATCACAAAGCACATAACACGATGTTTACGTGGTTCACCCCCACCTTGGGGCTACGTCCACCAACTCTTCTTATTTATTGTCTTCGGTCAATTGGTTACAATAACATAGCCTCAAAACCCTTACTCTGGATAGGAAAGAAGATCTGTGTATCTTGATAGATCCTTCTTCCTTGCATTACAGCACAAAGACTTCTACAATCTTTCACAAGGACTTGCACTCAGTTCTACAAGTCTCACACAATATGCATAGAGCACTTACAATCCTTTGATCACATAGATCTAGAACTTAGCCATTCCTTTAGCACTTAGCACACTGCCTCTATTACATAGATGCACTACTACTTCTATCTAGCCTAGGAATCTATTTATATTTTACAAAATAGGCCTAAACATGGGTAAACCCATAGGCCAACATCCCATTCCTGTTACATATTCCCAAAAACCCAAAAAGGCGATGAGATCCTGTGATCTCCGCTTCGATTTGCACTCCTCCTTCAAAAGGCTGTCGAAGTCCCAAAATAGGTCAACATGACCAAGAAACTCCTAAAACTTGGTAAAGGGCCAACAAGCCCCCAACACTCACCTGGGAATCATCACGAGTCACTCAGGTCTAATCAGTTCTGCCTGGAACGCCTCGAGCTTGGCTCGAGCTACTTCAACTTGCTGCTTTGTTGTGGCCTCTTGTTTAGTGAACTCCTAGATCACTGTGTCATTCACTGGCCCTTCTAGGCATTGTTTTGTTGTGAGGACGACCTGTTATAGCTTTTCTTTATGGCTCTCAACCTATCTAAACAACAAACATGCCTTGTCTTGCATAGGTTGAAGTTGTTGAGTGACTTCCATCACTTTTCATTGAATCATATGGATCTGATGCTGAGTTGTGCATTGTTCTTAAGATCTCTTCATCCTTTCTACAACTAACAGGGACTTCAGTTGCGCCTGTAGTGTATTTGCTTTCTGCTTCGCTTCTTGGAGTTGCGACTCCAGTGTCTGCAATTCTGGGTTTTCATTGAGATTTTCATAGGTTTGGGCGCTGTGGTTACTAAGCTTCTTGCACTCCAAAGAAAGAGATTTTAATCTGTCAACTGTGCTGCAGGAAACTACTTCTCTTTGTTTCCTTATATCCTACGAGGTTTTAGGTACTGTGCAGAGCTCTAAGTCGGTGATGCGTTGTTGTAGCTTCTGGATTACCTCTTCCATTTGTGCCACCTACTGTGGAAATTTTTCCTCGGCCTGTACTTCGACGATTGTCATAGAGAGAAGTGCTTCGTTGACCCTTTCCTTAACTTCAAGTTGCTTGGTGAGAAACTGTTCCTTTCTTTGTTGTAGCTCTATTTTTTCTTCATCCCATTTTTCTTGTAGAGCAAGCTTTTCCTTTTCCGAAGAACTTATTTGGTCCTCAAGGTCTTTCTGTACTTGCGCTAAAGACTGCGTGGCTTGTCTTGTCTCTTCTTGGGCTCGCCGAAGGCAAGCTTCAATTGTATCAGCAATGCGATATAAATGACCAGGATCATTACTTAGTTCTAGTGTTCCAACTGTCAAGGGTGCAATGGATACTGCGTGGTTGGACTCTAGTTCCTGCTGCACTCCTTGGAACTCATCCTTAATGTGACTGAACACCTCCTCCTTCTTAGCTTCTTGCTTCTTTGCTATCTCTAGCGAATCATCATTCAGTACTGTGACGATGAAGTCAAAGTCGTCTAAGGTGAGGGTGGTCTCGAATTTGATTCTGGTTTCTTTCATTTTATTCTTTGAAGAAGGTTTCAGAGGGGAAACCTTCATTTTCTTCAAGGGATCCTCCTTGTCTCTTGGTGGTGTAACCTCGCCTTTCTTCTGTTCGACTTATGTTCCATCACCTCTTTTCTCTGCTGAGATGGACGCGGTATTCACGGATGCACTGTCTAAATTATGGGCCTCTTTGGTCTTCTTTATATTGCTAGGTCCGGCTGTATCCGACGTAGTTTCAAGGTTGTCAACATCAGACATTTCTATGGAATCCACTGGAACAAGGAGGTCCACTGACCATTCCTTGGTAATATCCTCCAAGTCATCCTCCATTAAATTGTAGTATGAATGTAGATGATTCTTATGCTCATCAACGTGCGCTGTGATATAGATAAAATGGAAGTCTGCGCTGAATTTCATCAAGGGTCTAAACCTGTGAATTGTATTCAGGGTTATGCGAGGCGTTGCCTGTATGGATACCTTCAATTGGTTATAATACATGCGGAATAAGACATTTAATTTCCACTTCTTGTTCATGTCACTGGAGTACCATAGCGTACTAAACTTCACGACCATAGGTTCAAATGGCTCAGTGTCCAGGAAGGTCACACCTTTCGGCATCTCCCTTGCGATGAAAGTGATCAGGATAAGAAACTAGCTGAAGTGGAATTCATATCCCTGATCCTGCGCTTCTCTGCAATCTAGTCCTAGTTTCTTCATGAGGTACTTCACCCCAATTCATATATAGTCCCTCTTTGCACTTCCCTGCGAGGTCGACTATGAATCCAGTTACCTGGTTTGGTCGGTTCTTGCGAACTAGCTTGCCTGCGATCAACTGACAGGAAAGGTGCACTGCGCCACTCTGGATAGAGGCTACCTTGTAGCCTTGTGTCCCCTTATCTACATCACCATAAGTTTCCTTTATCCTCTGGGAAAGAGTGCGATTTTTGGTCTTTCTAGGGTAGAAATCATGTGGGTCAGGGCTTTGGATGCTAAGCTCTGTGATCCAATTAATCAAAGTTGGATCCATTGTGATGCGACAGTTCAACCATAAGTATCTTCCATGATAGCAGGACAACAACAACTTGATGCACGCGTTCACTTCTTGATGCCTCCCGAAGTGACGAATATTCATTACATTAAGTAGTGTGGACTACGTGAGGTTCATGGTCCACTGCTGGGGAATGATCTTTGAATTATTTCCCTTGGTTCCAGTTAGATACTTGTATGGGGCTAACATATTGTACACCTTCCTTTCGTCGAGGTTGAAGTCACTAAACTTCAATGCTACGATCTTATCTTGATCTATGTGCACTATGCATATCCCCTTTGGAAGGTACATAGTGATCAATTCATATTCAAAATATTTGGGCACACTATTTCAATTTATTGTGCCACTCAAAGGTGGTAGATAAGCAGGTAGAATGCTCAGAATCATCTTAGCATTCACGATATCATCTCTGTGCTTCGTTAGTTTCTGAGCAGTTGGTCGAGATGGTCCAGCTCGAGCAGTGGATGGAGAGGCATGCAGTCCATTCATCGAAGATTCTTGTACACATGTATACACTCCTCTTTCCAACATGACTCTCTCTATCATCAAGTCGATCAAAACTTCCTCAACGGCTTTCTCTGCAGTGCTCAATGCTTCCGACATACGCACTCCGGTTAAACAATTCGTGAGATCGGGGAACAAGTCGGACATGGTAAGAATATAGGGAAACACAACACAATGATCACTGTATAAACTCAGCTTAGGCTATGTGCTCAAATTCTCGATTAGAAAAAGTATTCTCTATGCATGGCACAACGAGCTAAATAGGTAATTCGACAACGGTTGGCTTGCAATGGATATGAGCCTCCATTAAATCCTATTCGATCCGTTTTGGCACAATCCAACAGTTGGATGACGAGCCTTTATTTTTTTTCTGTCCATTTGAAGTGGAAGTCGAACGGATATATTGGCCCCAATGACTATATTACTTCGTCATGGCGGAGTTCCATGTGTCACTGTTCTGATATCTCGGCGAAGATCCAATTCTGTAATTTTTCTTTCTGCGAGGTCTCCTCTAGAGACTCCTATATTATCCCTCTTCTTTATTAAATTTCTATCCTTCTTTCCAGTGAACTTCGTCTCAGTATTGCTTTTCTCATTCTGATTATTTTCTTCTTTGGTATTAGTTACTTCACATTGTTGAAATTGTTTCCTAGGGTTCCTGGATAATACTTCTTCTTTGTCTGGGATAGGTAATTCAATCTTTTGAGGATCCTCTAGTGTTCTCTTAGCTTTGACATCTGGGTTTCTATTATTAAATATCTGTGATCTGCTCTCTTGTTCCTCAATCAGGTGTGTGATCCTTCTGATCATAAAGTATTTTAACTCTTGCTTCTTCTGCTCCAAAAATTCTTCTTCTTCCTTTCATCTGGCTTGATCTCTATCAATCTAACACAGAAGCACACTCTACCTCGATAGAGTCTCTGTGATAACCTCATGGTCTCAAGGATCGTTCAATCACTTCATGAGTCGAAGTGGCTCTTTTGATTCCCTGCTAGAATATCTATCAATCTTGATCCACAGGTCCTTCTTTTCACCTCACGGCCTCTGAACACGACCATGAACATTCCCCAACAGGAAAATGCAAACTTCTTGTTTCAGAACTTCTTAAATCCCGATGTCACGAGAACCACTATCCCCTAGATCTCCGGATCACTGAATTACTGAAATGTCGAAACACATCTTCATCATTTATCCCCCTAGGCTATGTCTTGGTCCATATGACCATGCTTCATATGACCACAACCTTATTTTGGTGTTTCACAACCCAAGTGATGGACCTCCTGTCCACAGGATTCCCGAAATGTCGAATCCCGATATGCCGAAATGGATTTCCCTTTGAGATTTTCCCCGAAAGCCTGGATTGTTGCCACGTGTCCTCCTATGATGGACATTCCTCCTGCATTTCACGATTTCGCAATTTGCATCCCCAGTGACACAATCTCCTCTATCAACTTGAATCCCCAGTAGCCATAATACCGACGGGTTCCTTGATCTCCGCCACGTGTCCCAACGAATGGACAATTGTGATCCTTTCAAGACTTCACCAGGTGTGAAGTCGCGATACTCACCTCTATGAATCCCGGTGCCTGAATCTCTGAAACAAATGATCCCGCGACACGTGTCCTCCCACAAACGGATGGCTGCAATCTAATTCGCTATTTTGGGACTTCTTATGTCGAGTGTCCCGACCTCTTGTCCTCAGGACTCCCGAACTCCCGAATGTCAAAATCTCGATAAGCCAACGCCTTTCGGGACTTTCGTACCCTTTTTTCACAAAGGCTTTAAACCCCTCACAACTCCTGTCAGATCCAATAGCTAATGGGTATTTGTATCAAGATCCGACGGTCTAGATCCATCCTTCCTATGCACTCCTCCTGCTGCTTCCTAGATGTAGGAAAACTCCAACGGTCCAGATCTTCTGACTGGATCCGATGGCAGCTCTGCTCCTCCTGAGATTCTGCGCTTCCTTCCTGGACTTGGAAGAATTTTCCAAATGCCAAAGGCCTCAACCTTTGCTCTCTTTCCTGCGAGATCCATGAATTAAATCCTCGCCTCCGCATATGAAAACATTGTCCCTCCTAAGCTTACTCCTTTCGAATCCTCAAGGAATTCTACAACTTCTTCCCTACTGCAGAGTCTTTGCACGCAAAGCGTTATCTCTTCTGAGCTTCCCTGTCACTCAGACCTCTAAGGAATTAAATCCTTCTTCCTTTCTCCTACAGATGGAGAAATTGATGCCCTCCTGGCTATCCTTTGCTCAAGCAACCTATTTCCGAGTCTTTCAGGGTGTTCAGTAACCCCACAAAGATCCTTCAGTGGATTCTTCTTCAAATTACAGAACTCAATAGAGTTCTCTTCCTGTGCCTATCTACACACTGACTCAATTTCCTCCTAGTAGAGTTTGTACATAAATCCTCAGAGCTTCTCTCTTCTTCTGAACTCATAGAAAATTTCTTCCTCTATGCACTTTTACACCTTCTCGATGCCCACCTGGCAGAGTGTCTAGAATCCTCAGTGATTTTGACTTCTGTTGAACTCACATCAGAGTTCTTCCTCAACACAACCTGTGTGTATGCTCAATGCCCACTTGGAAGAGATTTACAGAACTCAAAGATTTTTTGTCTACAATGTGTCTCTCATACACAACCTTTCCTCCTAAGGTGTTCACCAACCTCCAAGGTCTTCCCTGAATGGATGATTTCAGCTTCTGTGCCCGCCTGGCACGTCTTTGTCTGAATCCCTAGAGTTCAGAAGTGCTTCTGTGCACTGGTATTTAGAGACCACGGTACTCTGTGATGCCCTCCTGGCATGAAACCACAAAGAACCTCTCAATCCTGAAAATCAAACAACTCCCTACAAATCCAAACCTACAACATACATCTACATCATAAACAAAACACACAAAAGACATTCACACAACACATAATTCATGCAGGAAAAACTGTTGTTTTGTATTAATGAAAAATGCCTGTTTTTACAAGGTGTTCCTGAGCATGGCCTGTAACAAGGTCTCGGCTCCTTCTCTATCTCTTTCTCTCCTAGATCTATCTTTTCTATGCTCTAATCAACTCTATCCTTTCTTACTACTTCTACAAAAGAGATCAAAAGATCTTTTACATGAGGGGGGCTCTTCGAACTCTTCCCTCCAATCTCACCTACCCTATTCAATTACATTGAATGGGTTGTCTCATCCAGTATCAGATCTAGATCTCAGCCTTACAAACATTAAAGGTCTACCTACACTACATCCTATGCAAAGCATGACCTCATGGCTCAACAACCTACAACATTAATTACATTCAAATCCAAATTTGAAACCGAGGGTTGTGCCTCTTCTCCATGAATGCGTGTTTTGAATACGCTAATGTGGCTGGGTGGTTGGTTGAATGAAATGGAGAGATGCTCCTTCATCATACTCCTCAGCTGCAAAATTCATGAGCTCCTTCTCATGAGCTTCTCTCATCTATTGAAATCCTCCTGGATCCCAAACAATCTTCTGGAGTCTCCTTGCTCCACTTCCTTGCTGATGCTGCTACTATTGTACTGTTGTTGCTGCTACCTCTGCGCTGCTCAGCCTTTCCTCACTGACAGTTTTTTTTGACCCTAACATCAGCTCCTTGATCGGATTGATCACCTCATCTAGCTGCTCCAGTGGCTGGCTCTATTTTTGCAGTCTCCCCACCTGAATTTTTTTTTTGCAATTGGGTAGATCACTGTGATCTCCCATGCCTTCTTCATTTGATTCCAATCTCACCTGTTAGATGTGCATGCCATGCACTATCACCCTTATCTCCAGGGCTTCAATCTATTCATACAGATCAACCAAACTAATGTTGTCTACCTCTTCTTCTTCTTCCACTTCTGCAATCTCCAATGCTGCAATCCCTCCAGCTTCCTGGCTGAAAGTATTGAGCCATTCCTTGGAATGCTCATCATCCTCCTCTGCTTGGGCAGTTTCTAATGTCTGCTCCAATTTTTCTTTGATAGTCTCAGCTAGTTGTCCTGCTTCTACATTTGTTGCTTCAACTACAACACAGATTTTGGCCTCCTCTGGGCTAAGTGGTAGGAATATTTCAATTCCCCCAATCATTAGAAGATTCATCCAATCCTCCTTTCAGATGGTGAAAGTTTTTAACTTGTCATCATATTCATTCACATGGCTAGCAGAACCACATGAATATTCCTCCTTTTTTAGCTCCTCGGGCTGATTTAAACTCACCTCTGAGTTTATGAGACCCTCAAATAGCCTCATATGCTTATCCTTGCTCTCCTGGAAAATTGGGACTTCTTTGTTGCTTCCCTGGCAGACTATGAGATCAACTGATCCCATCTTCATCAGCATTCCTTGCTAACTTGAACTCATCTCTGAGTCCATGAGACCTTTTGATAGTCCCACCTCTATTCCCTTGCCCACCTGGAAAATCGGAAACTTTTTTCTACCCTCCTAGCAGCCCATGAGATCCCACAGTGATCTTGATTCATTGCCCTCCTGGAAACATGAAATTCCCTAGATGTCCTCATGACAGTCTATGAGATCCCGCAGTGACCTCAACTATTTTCCCTCCTAGAAATTGGGAATTTCCTTACTGTCTTTTTGACAATCCTTGATATCTTCAGCTGATCCCAATCCATCCTCACTACAGAGGATTCTCCCAGTCTCTGGTTCACATATCTGAACCACTCCCTCTGGTCCATTGAGGTTTTTAGCATGCCTCAACCACCTTCTCAACAACTTTTGTTGTCTTTTGACCATCAACTGCTTGACTGGCCATTTTTCTCTTGTCTTCATGGGCCACTCATATACCCATCTTGACTTTGCATTCTGCTACATCCACAGTTCAAGTTCATCCATTCTTTCCCTGATGTCAGCAAGCTCTTTCTCTTCTATTTCATATCTACCCATCAGCTCTGGGTTTTTCCTCCCAGCATATCTACAGCCTTCAGTAGCCATGTTGTTGTTCCTATCTTCCCTCTTGGAAAACTTGTTGTCACTTTGCAACAATCACCTATAGAGTCTTCAGTACTCTGTCTTTATTTTTCCTTCTCTCTGCCTGAAATATACAAACAGTGTTCTAGCTCTGATACCATAATTGACACAGAAACACACTCTGCCTCGACAAAGTCTCTGCGCTGACCTCCCGGTCTCAAGGATCATTCAATAACTTCATGAGTCGAAGAGGCTCTTTCGATTCCTTGCTGAAATCTTTGTCAATCCTGATCCACAGGTCCTTCTTTTCACCTCACGGCCTCTGAACATGACCATGAACATTCCCCGACAGGAAAATGCAAACTTCGGGTTTCAAAACTTCTTAAATCCCGATGTCACGAGAACCACTATCCCTGCGATCTTTCGATCACTGAATTACCGAAATGCCGAAACACATCTTCATCATTTAGACCCTTGGGCTATGTCTTGGTCCACATGACTATCCTTCATATGACCACAACATTATTTCGAGGTTTCACAACCCAAGCGATGGACCTCCTGTCCATAGGATTCCCGAAATTCAGAATCCCGATATGCTGAAATGGCTTTCCCTTCAGGATTTTCCCTGAAATCCTGGATTGTTGCCATGTGTCCTCCTATGATGGACGGTCCTTGTGAATTTCATGATTTCGCAACTTTCGACCCCAGTGACACAATCTCCTCTGTCAACTCGAATCCCTGGTAGCCAAAATACCGACGGGTTCCTCGATCTCCGCCATGTGTCCCAACAAATGGATGACTGTGATCCTTTTGAGACATCGCCAGTTGTGAAGTCGCGATACTCACCTCTGTGAGTCCCGGTGCTCGAATCTTCGAAATGGACGATCTCATGACATGTTTTCCCCCACAGACAAATGACTGCGATCTAATTCTCTATTTCGGGACTTCTGATGTTGAGTGTCCCGACCTCTTGTCCTCAGGACTCCTGAACTCCCGAATGCCAAAATATCGATAAGCCAACACCTTTTGTGACTTCCGTACCCTTCGTTCATGAAGGCTTTAAACCCCTCGCAACTCCTGTCAGATCCAATGGCTAACGGGTATTTGGATCAATATCCGACGGTCTAGATCTGTCCTTCCTATGCGCTCCTCCTACTGTTTCCTAGATGTAGGAGAACTCCAACGGTCTAGATCTTCTGACTAGATCCGACGATAGCTGTGCTCCTCCTGAGCTTTTTCACTTCCTTCCCAGACTTGGAAGAATTTTCCAAATGCTAAAGGCCTCAACCTTTTCTCTCTTTCCTGCGAGCTCCACAACTTAAATCATTGCCTACGCGTATGAAAATGTTGTCCTTCGTGAGCTTACTCCTTTTGAATCCTCAATGGATTCTATGACTTCTACCCTACTACAGAGTCTTTGCACGTAAAGCGCTATATCTTCAGAGCTTCTCTGTCACTCAGACCTATAAGGAATTAAATCCTTCTTCCTTTCTCCTACAGATGGAGAAATTGATTCCCTCCTAGCTATCCTCTACTCAAGCAACCTATTGCCGAGTCTTTCAAGGTGTTCAATAACCCCATGAAGATCCTTCAGTGGATTCTTCTTCAAATTACAGAACTCAACAGAGTTCTCTTCCTGTGCCTGTATGCACACTGACTCAATGCCCTCCTGGCAGATTTTGTACAGAACTCCTCAGAGCTTCTGTCTTCTTCTGAACTCACAGCAGAGTTCTTCCTCTGTGCACTTTTACACTTACTCGATGCTCACCTGGCAGAGTGTCTAGAATCCTCAGTGATTCTAACTTCTGTTGAACTCACATCATAGTTCTTCCTCAACGCAACATGTGCATATGCTCAATGCCCACTTGGCAGAGCTTTATAGAACTCAAAGAGTTTCTTTCTGCAAATGTGTCTCTCATACAAAGTCATGCCTCTTGAGGCGTTCAAAAACCTGCAAGGTCTTCCCTAAATTGATGATTTCAGCTTCTGTTCCCTCCTGGCACATCTTTGTCTAAATCCATAGAGTTCAGAAGTGCTTCCGTGCACTGGTATTCAGAGACCATAGTACTCTATCACGCCCTCCTGGCATGAAACCACAAAGAACCTCTCAAGCTTGAAAATCAAACAACTCCCTACAAATGCAAACCTATAGCATACATCTACAGCATAAACAGAGCACACAAAAGACATTCACACAACACAAAATTCATGCAGGAAAAACTATTGTTTTGCATTAATGGAAAATGCCTATTTTTACAAGGTGTTCCTGAGCACAGCCTGTAACAAGGTCTCGGCTCCTTCTCTATCTCTTGCTCTCCTAGCTCTATCTCTTCTATACGCTACTCAACTCTATCCTTTCTTTCTACTTCTACAAAAGAGATCAAAATCTCTTTTACATGAGGGGGCTCTTCGAGCTCTTCCCTCCAATCTCACCTACCCTATTCAATTAATTGAATGGGCTATCTAGTCTAGTATCAGATCTTGATCTCAACCTTACAAACATTAAAGGCCTACCTACACTACATCCTATGCAAAGCATGACCTCATGGCTCAACGACCTACAACATTAATTACATTCTAATCAAAATTTGAAACCGAGGGTTGTGCCTCTTCTCCATGAATGCACGTTTTGAATATGATGACGTGGTTGGATGGCTGGCTGGCTAACGTGGAGAGATGCTCCTGCATCACAATCCAAAGTTTTCCTATTATCATGGTAAATGGGCCTCTATCTTCGAAAAATTTAATAATCTCAATTTCTTCTTCTGTCGAAGTTCCATTGACATTCATAGGTAATTGAGCGAGCCTTCCACATAGGTTTACTAGCTTTCCTCTGAATAAACTTATTCCTCCTAGTGAATGGATCATAGCAGGCCTTCCTATAGCTTCCTAGGTTCTCTCTGGCATAATATTTATCTTTGTTTCCTCATCTAGAACGCAGTCAATGTCGAAGTCTCTTATTCTTGCTTTGTTGCATTCCTTTTCTTTGAAGATCTTTAATAAGATGACATGTCGGTGGTCATTCAAGGTTTCTTTCATCCATAGAAATTCTTTCTCTAATTCTTTCTGAGGTTCATCCATAGTTTTGAGATCTGCCTTAGGGTTTTCTTGATTTAGGTTCATTCTTTCAAGATTATCAATCATTCTAGGGAAATCCAATACTTCATGGTCTAGATATTTACAACAAAGACAACTAGGTCTTCGACCAGGGCATTCCTTAGTAAGATAGCTCGACCTTCTGCAACTATAACAAAGGGTTAATCCTCTCTTCCTTTTAAATTATCCTCATCTTTTTCTGTACTGCGCACTAGGATCATATGAGTTAACCTGCAACAATTTCTTTCAAGGATCCTGGATCCATTCGTTAGTCCAAACATTCTTTCTTTGCATAGGTATAACATATCTTTCACTATTCTTATCATATCTACTCATATAAAATCTTATTTCATCTATTAATGACCTAGCTTTCAAACTAGGAAAGACTCTATTAAACAAACCTAGATCCATATTCTAGAAACAAAAAATTTCCACTTATCTTACTTCTATAGGGCACAAAGCTTCCAGATCTTAAAATTTTTAACTATTCTTACCTTTATCAGTGCACAGAGCTTTTAGATCTTACCTCTTTTAGTCATAAATTTCCACTTTTACCTTTCTTAGAGTGCCAAGCATTTAGATCTTGCTTCTTTCCTTCAGATCTGATCTTATTTTCTTCAGATCGAGCATCTTTCTTTCAGATCTGATCTTCTTTTCTTTAGATTGGGCTTCTTTATTTTAGATCATATTTTCTTTCTTTAGCATAGATATTTATAAGTTAAGTAGAATATTGTGCACTAGGTCACAAATCTACACACAGAGATTTCACAATTTCAGGATGAATCTTTGCACAAAGCTTCTTCTTTCTCAGTTTCCAACAATCACAGTTTCAGGTCCTGGAAACGGAACCATTTGTTGGCATAGGGGCATACCCAGGGTTCAACGCTACAACAATGCACAACAAATCCCTAACTATCTACCCTTTCAGCAACACCTACGAAGCAGATGAAGTCTCACCCGAGTTAGAGGTAGGGGTGGTTGCAAGACGCAGGTGTCTACAACCTTAGCTGGGACACAAATCTGTGATTATACAACTTACTAGAGCACTTAACACCATTAGTTCCTCAATATTCAGTCAATAACCACTTCACTTATATAACAAAAATTCGCGCATTCACATTAATATACAATATTCAAGCACTTAGCATATACAAATGGATCAGAACGAGCATATCAATCACTAAGCACGAATATCTAGATCAGATATAACATTCTCACATATAATAAGCACCAAGAATGAATAGATCTATCTAAACATATTAGAGCATTCTGCATATAACATATGAATACGTCAAGAAAAAGAACAAAGCACATGACACCGTTTTTATGTGGTTCACCCCACCCTGGGGTTACAACCACCAACTCTTCTTCTTTATTGTCTTCGGTCAATCGGTTACAAGCATAGAGCCTCAAAACTCTTACTCTGCACAGGACAAAAGATATCTACAGCTCACTAGATCCTTCTTCCCTGCATTACAACACAAAGCCTTCTACAATCTTTCACAGGGACTTGCACTCAACTCTACAAGCCTCACACAGTATGCACAAAGAACTTATTATCCTTTGATCACATAGATCTAGCACTTAGCCATTCCTTTAGCACTTAGCACACCGACCTCTATCACATAGATGCACTACTACTTCTATCTAGCCTAGGCATCTATTTATATCTTACAAAATAGGCCTAAACATGGGTAAACCCATGGGCCAACATCCGATTCCCGTTACATATTCCCCAAATCCCAAAAAGGGTCCCAAAAGGGGGTCGAGATCTCGTGATCTTCACTTTGACTTGTGCTCCTCTTTCGACAGGCTGTCGAAGTCCCAAAATAGGTCAACATGACCAAGAAACTCCCAAAACTTGGTCAAGGGCCAAAATAGTATATACTATGAGCTATTTGTTTTAGGTGGTGTTAGCTCCTATAAACTCATACTCTCAAGTCGGTCTTTTTACCAAAGTTTTGTCATGTCAGTTGTATTGGAAGGGCGACTAGTAGTCTTCAAGGTTCACTTAGTCAATATTCTCATAATGAAAAGTGTCTCAGTTTGAGTTATATTAAGCCTAGGAGTGGGTCCTACATCCAAGAAGAGTCATTATTCCCCACATTTTTCATATTTAATAATTATGAGACCTTGTATAAATCAAGCCTCTTCACCCCACAAGTTTGTAGTGCAAACTGCCTTTTTTACACTATATGAGCTACAAATTCTTATGTTTTCCACATGGACGAGTTTTCGTCAAAGATGATTTCTTCTTAAGATTTTTGGGTGATGAATGATGGTATAATTTTATGGTCATAATATTACATACATTTTGAAATAAAATTATCAACTTACATGGCTTAATGATGTACCTATTATATCATAATCTTCTTGCTAGCTAGAATTTTGCTCTCGTATTTCTGAACAAATCATTTTTACTTCCTTCCTCATCACAAGTGATAATTTTGGTTTCCGCAGTATACACATAATGTATTTGAAGTGTCCTTATGAAGGAACGGGTTCAAACTCCTTGCAAAACTGTGTATTGGCATATGAGGATCCTAGCAAGCCATTAATTCACAGTAATCTAGATACCCTGCATATTATGTTTTTTTACAACAAGTTCTGATTGGTAGCAAGTCAACAGTGAGTATGGCTATGTTAGAGGTGTGAAAAAAAAATTCCTCGAGTTCCTCAAACATCATACATCCATGTATCGGTTTTCAGAAAGGTTTTGTGCTTTTCCCATGCACTTGAGCTGCATTGGAAATGGCAAACCCTTATTTCTTGCAAAGGAGGTATAAGTGAGGTTTGATGGTTAGATTCAACTTTATTCTGGGTACTTGAATGTTTTATTATTTCATATGGTGTTAAGAGACTACTTCTAGCCTTCAATTCACCTTTAAAGTCATTTCTTCACCCATAAAGGTCAAAACAACCATCTACAATAGTTGGTAGAGCAAACTGTGTTTTTCCTCTGTATTACGCTACCAACTCTTGAACTTTCAACATGGATGAGATTTGGTCACAATTAGACTTGGATGGAGTATTTTTAGGGGAATATGATGACTATTCCTCAAATACCTCATCAAATATCATCCATGTGTGTATGTGTCACTTCATTTCACCAATGGAAACATTCTAGGGATCAAATCCTAGAATGTAGGAATATGACTAGATTTTGGAAATCCGTGTGTTCCTGGTTTAGTCACTTTATTTCGAGATATATTCTGACGAGATGGAAACGTATTTTTGGAAATTTACAGATTTTTTTCGCAGTCACAATCTCCTCTTCAAAAACCTCTCTCATTTTTCCAAAATCTATCTTGATTTGGGAGATTTAGGTCAACCTTTGAGCAACATATTCCCAGAAATTTTATACTATGTCTTTGCTAGCCATCTCACAAATTCTTATTTGAGTTGGATATCTTCAACAAATTAAAGATATGTGAAGAGGTTATGAGATCCATCTATTTTGGATCTATATGAGCATGTAATATCTATATAAATAGGACCAAAGGGAGGAGCTAGGGGGTGAATTTGGAGAGATTTATTGACTCTTTTATTGTAAAGACTTTTGATATATATACTGGAATCATAAGCTTATTTCACTGTTATTGTCCAGACCTCTGTTCATTCATATTTTCTTGTACTTATGATTGATTTTCATATTCATTTCTTTGTTTACTCAATGACTGATAATTGTCATCTTGTCTTTGCATTGGTAAACTTAAAATATAAGTATTCTTCCTTGCTATAATAAGCCTTTCATCTATGTTTTTTAGTATACATGATCTTGCTGGTATAGTGAGTGTTCTCCATCCATATGATTTTAAAAACCACCTGAGAAATACCTTTTGAGAGCCTTATATTGTCTGGATATGTTCAAGTGTCTTGAGTGAGGGATTTATTGAATGAGTTATTCATTTTCTGATCCATTTTTATACATTTTATTGAACATTTGATTAAGTCACCAATCGTACTCAACCTACAAACTTGAGTGACTCTTGGAGTGATAACAAATTGATGTCATTGTTGGGGAGACGAGTTTGAAGCAAGCTTCCCTAGGAGACGACATAGTTCTGACTTTTGATGATAGACAAAGTTTGGGCATCATATTGGTTGTAATCTTGTATCTGGCGACTCCATGAAGGACGAATTCAGTGGTGACTTGACAATCTTAAAATGTCAAAGGAATTTGTTTCTCTTTTGGCTAGGAGGTTGGAACCTCTTAACTTTTATGCAGTCCCTGGCTTCCCACATCTAGTACCCTTATGGATATTTTGCGAGACTTACTTCCTCAATTTAGAGAAAGGAAAGAGGGTAATCATCCATATCACCTCATCAGATTTCATCAATGCATGGCTCAGTTACATATACATGATGAATATGTGCTCATGAATATGTTTATGTATTCATTGGAATGGGATGCTCGTGAATGGTACAAATCCTTGCCTCCTTCTAGCATATCTTCTTTAAAATATTTTCATTTAACATTCCATCATCGATGTGAAAGGTATTTTTCTCAGGAACTTCTTTTTTAGAATTATTGTGAGGAGTTTCATACAGATATTCAACATGTTATTTCTTCTATTAATGAAGAGGAAAATGAATATATTAATGCATATACAGATGAGCATGAAGTTCTCTCTGTTGCTACTTCCCAATAAGAAGATCTTCAAGATACAATTGATAGTAATATTGGCATTGATTGCATAGCTGATGATGTTTTAGATCTTGATTCTTATGAACCTGTTGATTCAAATCTATATGAGAAGGATGATAATGATGAGGAATAATGAGTTGTTGTTTCAAATATGTTTCAAAATCATATTGTTGATGATTATATGCATAAATATTCATCTATGCCATTAGGATTGTATCTTGATGTTCCCATATTTGAAAAATATAGTGA
Source organism: Picea glauca (assembly GCA_000966675.3). Lineage (NCBI taxonomy): Eukaryota > Viridiplantae > Streptophyta > Pinopsida > Pinales > Pinaceae > Picea > Picea glauca. Next base: position 1,246,251 of record JZKD02S1674325.1, on the reverse strand, counting down.
TGATGAGGAAGATTTGAAAGTTTATGAAGGCTTTTTGACTAACGAAACCTCATCTAGTTCTAATTTTCAACAAGGAGATTATCAACAATGTAATTATGCTATGGTTGATGATAGTTATGAGTTTATTTTTCAAAATTCCAATGAAAATCTCCTTAGTTTTGATACATATTTTAAAGATATCATTGTTGGGGAGAGTAATCAACAGTTCTCTCATGATATATTTTTAAAGACTTGTCCTTCATTTGATCATTATGGAGACAATGGTGTAGAAGATCAAGAACATATCTCTTCTTTTCTCTCAGAAATTATCAACTGTAATGGGACAATGCATCATAGTGTTGGATCTGAGTCATAGGGATATAGAAAAGAGGAAGACATACCTGAGAAATCAATTATTTTGAACCTGTATGATGGTGATCACGGTTTTGAAGATCCCATGGCAACCTTACTTGAGTCGTATCTCTCAATCTCTCTTAAGTTTTCAAATTTTATCATATCACTTACATTTGACAGTGAGTGTGACCTCCTGAAAGAGTTTTTATGGTCATTGTTATGATTTTATTATTATATTCTAATCAGTGGCATAAAAATAATCCTTCCAGCCACTAGTTTACTTGAAAGGCTTCATTGGAAGCATGATTTCACTTGATCAACAAGCAATACAATTGATTATAATAAGTGTACATGAATAAGCTCAACAGTTGAGCATTAATTTTCAGTTTTCAATGAATAAGCATAGTTTTTTTCAATATATAAGGGTATGACATAAGTGAATATCAAATCTTGAAGGTTTCGAGGGGATTGGTTGCACAGGCCTGATGACTTCATAGCCCAATGGGCAAGGTGATTGGAACTACTAGGTTCTTGGAAAACTCACAGGGAAGTTTCCATCCCAGTTGGAGCCAGATGTTAGCTCCTAGAAATTCATCGTCTCAAGTCAGTCTTTCACCAAAGTTTGGTCATGTTAGTTGTATTGGAAGGGTGACTAGTAGTCTTCAAGGTTCACTTAGTCAATATTCTCATATTGAAAATTGTCTCAGTTTGAGTTATCTTAAGCCTAGGAGTGGATCCTACATCCAAGAAGAGTCATTATTCCCCTCATTTTTCATATTTAATCATTATGAGACCTTGTATAAATCAAACCTCATCACCTCACAAGTTTCTAGTGCAAACTGCCTTTTTTACACTAACTGTTCTACAAACTCTTATGTTTTCCACATGGACGAATTTTTTTCAAAGATGATTTCTTCTTAATATTTTTGGGTGATGATTGACGGTCTAATTTGATGGTCATGAGATTACATATATTTTGAAATAAAAGTATCAACTTACATGGCTTAATGATGTACCTATTATATCATAATCTTCTTACTAGCTGGAATTTTTCTCACGGATTTCCGAACAAAGCATTTTTGCTTCGTTCCTCATTGTTAGCACTCTGTAAATTTTGTTCGGCTGATATAAAAATGACAGAGGTAACTATTTCAACCTAATTTAGAGCTAGGCACAATCCTTCTCAACTCAGAAAGGGCTCTCTCATGTCACTTGATATTTTTTTGGCAATCGGTGGCTAGATTTAGTTTGTTTTGGGGTTTTTTATAAAGTTTTTGGCAAGGAAGGGGGGGGGGACACTTAGGGCTATGGAGTCGAAATTATGAAAGTGAATGAAAACAATGAATGGATGGTAGAACTATCCATATTATAAAGGATAAATGAGGCAATGAATCTGATTCATAAATTGTATTTAATAAGGGTGTAAGAGGAAGGAGGAAACAAATAAATGCATGAGAGCATTACTAAAATGAATTATGAATTAGCTAGGAAGAAAATTACACAGTTTAAATTTCTTAAGCCGAGAGAATCACAAGATGAATTCAGGGCCTTTAACTCTACAATTTAAATAGAATACAATGTAAATGGAATTAAAGAACATAGGAAATACATACAATGAAAGGAGACAAAACTAATATCACCACCATTAGAATCTTTTCATAGAGACTTCAAAAGCTTCTGCATATGTATTCAATTCAGCTCCAAAAAATTACAATTGAGTTTAGAAACAACCAAAAGGTTCCCTTGCACTTCTGCCAACCTTGATACATACATATCTCTTAACATTTATACAAATAATGAGTCCTTTCATTTCCAAACCCGTTACAAATAAAGAAACATTTCGTTTGGAAACTGTTTACAAGAAAACTTAGGCTTCAAAGCGCCACCTGTAATTCTCAAATAGTACTAACTATGTAAAATATGAGAATGTGCTTTTTATATAAGATCATTATGAAGGAAAATCTCTCTCGATTTCTCTAAATTCATCTCCAACTGGTCGGAACACATGCCTCAAATACATGTCTCGAACATGAAATCATGAAAACTGAAAAATAGGGTTCACATATTTCTTTGAATCTCTCAATATGTGACACCTGTGTAAAATATGGGGGAGGTTTTTGTACTTCAACTTGTCTTGAGTAAAAACCTCTCTCAGTTTTGTGAAAATTTTCCCCATATGTCCAAGATCTGCATTTGAAAAAGATGTCTCCAACAAAAGAAATCCGTAATTCGGAAATATAAGGTTCCAAGATGTCCTCGATTCTCCCAGTATGTAACAACTATGAGAAATATCAAAGCGGTTATTGTTCTTTGGCCCATTCTGAGTATAAACCACTTTTGGTTTATCAAAATGTTCTCTAGTTTTCTCGTAATTAACATCAGAAGACGACTGGTCAAAATTACTTGAAATCTCGAAACTCATACTTGAAAACTGATATACATGAAACTGATCGAATTCGTCTGCAAATTGTTTAACCCCCAACTTACTTTCTCTATCCATTTTGTAGAAATATCTGTAACTCTTGTATTTCAGAAATTTTGTGGACGAGGAAAAGCGATTTGGGGTAGACTTCTTTTCACCCTGAAATGCATCTGGTGGCGCCACGTGGTCCTGAGTTGAAACCATGGTATTTTTATCGACTCTCTTCCAACTAATTAACTTCCGCACTATTTCTCTGCTCGATATGGTATCTGACCATTTATCTATAGTTCCTGAGATATGTGGCCTGCTCGGTCCCATAAACTCCACACTCCCGCTAGATTTAGCTTCCTCCCATTGTATTTGGCCCTGTCTTCCAGTTTATCATGCTTCCACATTAGTTTAGAACCTTGCTAAGTCTTGGAAACTAGATTTCTCACAAAAAATGTTATAGTGATAACATGGGATCCAAATGGGCATGCTATCCTCCCTGTGAGGTAGTTATTGGACCTTGGTTATGAAAGTTAGTGAAGAGAAAGGAAGAAAAGGAAAAATGTGAACTGTGTGGAAGACAGAATGACTGTTACTGGGTCGAAGTGAGAAAAAGAGCAGAAAAGATGAAGTGAAGTAAAAGGAATCAAGCCATTGGACAAGGAGATCGAGGATGACATATCAACAAGGAAGAAGGATTGTGGACAACTCAGAAAGCGGAAAAATCCATCGTTGGATGCTTTGGAGCACTGCACGAGAAGGAAGAAAAGATATCCTAGCGAAGCCCTGAAAAAGAGGGTCAAGTTGACCTAGGGTTTTAGACACCTAGGGTTTTAGTACCTATGGTTTTGACACCTAGGTTTTGGCCTAAGGATGTCGATGAGTGATTGTAATGTATAAATAGAGGTCTAAAGGACATGGGATGGGTTTTTGTTGTTGTTGGTGTTATGATTGTTGTTGTTACTATTGTTGGTGTTGTGTGATCGAGTAAATAATATCGAGTGAGAAAGAAGTGTTGATTACAAGAGCCTTCGGTATTGTAAGATCTTCAGTTGGGTGTGAAGATCAACCTTCCAGCTAGGTGTGTAGGGAGGGGAGGGATAGAGAGGAGAAGAAATAAGATCTGCTAGCTGAGAGCGCAAACAAGAACTGTATGCTTCACCTTAATATATTATAAGCATAGTTATGTGGATGTATCCCGAGAGAGAGGGTGAACCACATATATTTTGTGATGTGTGTGACTGATACTCTGTTCTCTATCATTTGGTAGATCATTATTGAATTACTGTGTTAGATCTGATAGATAGTTCTGCGGAGTAGATCTGAACTGGTAATTGATATATGAATGTTGTATTGATTTTGTATTAGATCCACTTTATATCCCCTTGGTTGTATACATATTTGTCTTGCAACCCCCCCCATAGCTTCTTTGAGTGAGACTGCATCTACTTCGCAGGTGTTTTTGAAAGGGCCAATAGTTAGGGATTGTTGGTGTGATCTTGGAGTTGAACCCTAGGTCTTACCTTGTGCCAACAAATGGTTCTGTTGTCGGGAAAAGAATCCTCTTGAGGGAATGTCAAGGTAGTTTCCATCAAAGACAAAAATTCAAAAGTGGATAGAGGACCAAGAAAAGGACTTCATTGAAGCCCATAACAAGAACCCTAATCTTAGTATAGAGGATTGGTTAGAGAGATATATCTTTACTGATATACATGAATTTTTCTTTGGAGGAATCCATCAGGAGTTATATGAGTGGTAAGCTAGGCTAGAAGAAACCCAGTTTGATATCATATCTATACCTCCTGTGGTTTGGACGTCGACGTTGATCAAGAAGGCCAAGAGACTTGATAACGCTGTGTCAAGAGAAGTATATCACTGGTTTGATAGCACCATTGGAGGGTACATCACCGAGTTTGTTGTTGACAGAGTAGAGTCATATAGCCAAGTTGAGAGATATTTTTTCAAGGGACCCGGAGGAAAAAATTTACATTTTATGAAGTTGAGGATCAAGATTCTATTGCATGAGAAAAACATCTTGAAGATACAATAGATTGGTGGGATTTGAAAAATCTAATGTTCAAAAACTCGGACAACCACAACGACACAGAGGTTGGACATACGCGCAATGGACGAGTGTTCATAGATGTTCATCTTACGAACCTGTTTAAGAATAAATATGAGAATGAGGGTTTCTACAGTGGAGAAGAGGTAGATCTGAAAGACAAAGAGAATTCAGAACCTACTGGGACAGAGGAAGGGAAAGCTAAAGAACCTCATCAGGAAGAGCCAAAAACTTCAGGAACTATGCAGAATGATGAAGTAAGTACTATTATCCCTCCTGTTGATTCAGTAGCATTAATAAATCAAAGTAATCCAAGCCACCAGAGCATTCAAAGCACTGTCACTAGTAGTCCACCACATACTCAGTAAGGAACCCTAGGAAGATCTATGGAAGATGAGATGAGGATCCCTATTTTTAGAGGAGATGGATCTGAAGATCTTGATCAACACTGGTTCCTATGTGAAGCCGCATGGAATATTAAGAATGTCATCGACGAAGCTGTTAAAAAAACTTAGTTTAGTACTACCCTAAGGGATCACACAGTGAGCTAGTACATGAAGCTTGTCCAAGGAATTTCACAGCCTAAGCCACTGAATGAGATCAAGAATGCATTGATTGCAGAGTTCAATAAACCCAAGTCGGAGTCACAATGTATTACAGAGATAAAAGATATCAAGCAAAAGGTAGCCAAACTTGTTTGGGAATTCGATCAGAGATTCAAGACCTTAACAGACTGATTGACTTTTTAGATGCTAAATGAGCAGAACAAAGAATGGTTTATTGCTTCCCTCTTACCACACATCAGAGTTCCTCTGATGCAATAGAAGATTGTTTCGTAGGATGAGGCACTGGAGATCGCCATGAGGTTAGAATCAGCTCCTTTGGGAGAATCCAACTTAGGTATGAGTCAAATCTTGAGTCAACTAACTAGTTTGTCTCTGCAAGTCGAACATATGAAGAAAGACAAGGGAAAAGATAAAAGAGAACACATATGGTGTGTCAGATGCAAATGACAAGGACATGACAAGGAACATTTTCCCCTATTTCATGAATACTTGGACTTTGGAGCTCTAATCCCTTTGAAGCAGATCACCCTACCCTGGTGCGAGGTATGCAGAAATAAAATTCACCCTGGTGAGTGCTATTACATGAAAAAATATGTTCAGACATCACAAATTTGTATTGCACATTTTGTAAGTCCATGGGGCATGATGATAGGTATTGTAGGTCTTATGACCTCATGCATGAAAGTTCAAGAGACATATACAAGATTCAAGGTGAAGTACAACAAGAAGGAAACACTACGCAGTATAACTCCCCTGGGAGAGGAAAATTCAATCCTCGCGGTGGATTTAGAATCCACAAAGATCATTTCTTACAACTGTGCACAACCAGGACAATTAGCAAGGGACTTTCATAACCCTTGCACTACTTGCAGCTACTACAACTCTTTCGAGCAAGTCATCGAGGTATGTCCAAAATTGTTGCCTAAACTTCAAGAGAAATAGGGACCTCGGCAGAACTCGCAAGTGAAACTGATATATGTTGAACCTCGAGGAGAAGACCCTAGATTCAATGTTATCACTAGAGGAGGAATTATTGTAGGAGAAGACAGACTAACCCAAGGAAATACTATAGAATACTCAGGACTCAGGAAATCTATAGAGAAGACCCAAAATTTTGATGCAAATAAATAAAGACAAATATTTGAGGAGACAAGAAAATATTTCAAGGCAGAACAAGGCTCTTCATCAAAGACATGACCAGAAGTAAGAGAATATTGAATGCCTCTATAATTCAATCATTCTTCTTCGCCAAAAGATGGACAAGAGGTAAGAAAGCTCATGGAATGTTTATATACTTGTCTTAAGTTGATTAAGGATGAGAGCATTGTACAAGAGCTACAAAATTTAATCAAACAGTATGAGATAGGAAGGATATATCCCTTATTGAATAAAGTGGTACATCAACTATCCAAGAAGAGAAGGAAAAATAAGGAACTACACTTGAATGCTTAGATAGGAGAATATGATATAGACTATGTGGTCCTTGACTTAGGGTCAGAGGTCAATGTCACGACGAAGCAAACCTGGGCACTGATGGTGAAAAAAAAGTTGATTTGTTCCCCTATCAGACTTAGGATGGCTAATCAGTAGGCATTAAGTCCCTTTGGAAGATTGGAACATGTCCCTATGGACATCGATGGAGTAAGAACGTTTTCATATTTTGAGGTAATTGAGATAGTTGATGATAGCTTCCCTTACCCTGCGTTGTTAGGAATTGATTGGGTTCTCAATGATTCCACTATGGTTGATTCAAATAAAAGATGTATGACGTTTGAAAGAGATGGAATTAGGGTCATTTCACCTTTATATCCAGATGAAGGTCAGCGATACACATAACCTATCAAAGAAGAATACCGCACATATGAACTGGAAAACATATAGAAACTAACAACAATACAATAGGATTACATTAATCCTATGACCGATGGAAGCCTAAGTTGGTGAAATGAAAACGTATGTTCATCAGATTCAGAAGAAGCATTGGATAACTAGCAGAAAAAAATGTATGAAGTATCTACAAGGAGATGTGCTAGATTAACCAGAGAAGTTCGCTAGATCGACAGAATAGTAAGTAACTTGCCCACCTTTGATGGTTTGAATCCTTTAGAAACCTTCTTGTCTGAATTTGAAGAAAGTGTACCAATGCAACAAATATTGTTATCAATGGATGTGGCCTTGAAATAAAAACCAATGAGATGGTGGGGGACACACAAAAACAACATTACAGAATGGGTACAATGTCGTACCCTAATGATCACGTGGTTCTCAACACAAGTAGAAGGCTATGAAGTTTGGTACACAGGTCGAAGTTTCCCAAAGGACCATGTGAGAAGTTATGAGGAAGCCTGGAGAACCATTCCTCAAGAGCAATGGGTGCACAATTTCATTAACACACTATACACAACCCCTATCAACTGGTACGTTCAAGCAGAGCTGCACCTCATCACTGCAGATTGGGAAGGTAAAACCCATAACGTTGTAACCACATTCTTATTTGATAGTCTATATCCTTCAGTATATCAAGCATTACATATTGTAAGATAGAAAGTATTTGAGGAGGCCCCTAGCCCCCCTTTAGAACAAGAATAGGATGAAGGGATTGTGCCTCTCCAAAAATTGCAAGGATGTTACAACATCAATGTTGATGAAGATGATGATCCAAGGAAGGTGAACATCACAGAAAGAGAAGGCCAGAGAGATGTGGAAGGACCAAGAGTTGAGCTACCATTTATTGAACAACCAATCAATATTAATAAGGTCAATATTGGAACAGAGCAGACACCAAATCTTGCAAATGTTGGATATTATTAGGATGTTGCTACTATTGGCAAGATAAGAGTTACTATATGAATAGAAGGACTTCTTTCCGACCAAGTTTACTGATATGAAGGGAATTAAAGGGCCTATGGGAGAGATGAGGATCCCTTTGAAACTAGATGCAAGACTAGTCAAACAGAGACCCTTTAGATTGAACCCTAAATATAAAGAGAAAGTGAAGATTGAGCTCGATAGAATACTGGAAGCAGGAATTATAGAACCTGTTGAAGAGTCAGAATCGATAAGCCCTATGGTGGTACAATACAAGAATATAGGAGAGATCAGGATCTGCGTAGATCTCAGGAAGCTGAATGATTCCTATTTGCATGACCCATTCCCTACACCATTCACTGACAAAGTGTTAGATAATGTGGGAGGTCAGGAAGTATATTCTTTTACAGATGGATTCTCGGGATACCATCAGCTCTGGATTGCCAAGGAAGATCTCCATAAGACCACATTTGCAACAGAATGGGGATCCTACTTGTATACAATGATTCCAGTTGGATTGAATAATGCCCCATCCATATTTTCTAGGGTGGTGGTCAAAGAATTCAAGGAGTTTCTACATAAATTTCTAGAAGCATATTTTGATGTTTGGAATATTTTTAGTTTATTAAAAAATCATATTGAATGTCTAAGGCTAATGTTGGATAAATGCAGGTAGTGTCAAATTTCCTTGAATCTGAAGAAGTGCATCTTGCTCTCACCATTTGGAGTGTTGTTAGGTCATATTGTATGCAAGCAAGGATTGCTAGTAGACCCATCTAAAATTTCCATTATAGTTGATCTTTCACCACCTACTTCAGTCAAAAAACTATGCACTGCGCTGGGACATACTAGATATTACAGTAATTTCATTAGAGGATATGCCTAGATTACAATACCCATGGAGAATATTTTGAACAAAAATTGTCAATTCAATTGGACAGAAGAATGCCAGTAGAGCTTCGACACACTGAAACAAAAAATGGTTACTATGCCTATTCTGGATTTCCCAGATTGGAGCAATAAGTTTCATGTGCATGTCGATGCATCTTCTATTTCCTTAGGAGCAGTGTTAGCACAACCTCGGGAAGGATATATTGACCATCCGTTATATTTTTCTAGCAGGAAACTATCAACATAAGAGATCAACTACACCGCCACTAAGAGAGAAGGGTTAGCCATGGTGTATGTACTACATAAATGTCACCACTACCTATTGGGAGGCCACTTTAAAATGTTTATTGATCACTCCACGCTAAAATACCTAGTCAACAAGCCAATGTTGGGGGGGAGAATATGCAGATGGATTCTGCTATTTCAGAAATATGACTTCGAGATCGTAGTTAAGAAAGGAAGAATGAACAAAGGTCCTAACCACTTGTTAAGGCTAGAACATGGAGAAGAACCCACTATTTTGGAGGACACACTGTCAGATGCACAACTGCTAGCCATTAGAAGGATTGGTGACCACTTCGTAGAGATAGTCCGGTTCCTGTCAACAGGAATGGCACTGAGTGAATATACAATTCCCTAGAAGAAACAACTAGTAGTGCACACTGCATACTTTTCACTTATAGCTCGACAACTATACAAAATGGGACCTGATGAGATATTTAGAAGGTGTGTTATGGAGGTAGAGTGATCATTGATCCTCGTAGAATATCATGAAGGCATTGCAAGAGGACACTACATAGGGAAATCAATTTCAGAAAAGGTTCTTAGAGCTGGCCTTTGGTGGCCTACCTTACACAGAGATGCTAAAGACTATTACAGAGCCTAGGATGTATGACAAAGAGTTGGGAAACCATCCAAAAGAGATGAAATTCCCTTAGCACCACAACTGGCCCTACACACATTTGAGAAATGGGCCATTGACTTTGTGGGACCTATAAACCCACCAAGCAAGCGTACAGGAGCAAGATACATAATTATTGTGACAAAATATTTGACCAGATGGGATGAAGTAAGAGAAGTTAAGGACTTTAGTGCAACTACAATTACATGCTTCATATTTGATGACATCATCAATATGTTTGGATGCCCAAATATCCTTATGAGTGATCAAGGAACACATTTCATAAATAAAATAGTTGCAGCCCTGACTGAGGAATTTGCAGTCCACCATCAGAAGAGAACACCTTACCATCCATAAGAAAATGGGACAGTGGAAGCATTCAACGAGCTCTTGGAGACAACGCTGATGAAGATTTACAGCGTGAACAGGGATGACTGGGATTTAAGAGTACCAGCAGTTCTATGGGCCTACAAAACCACTTGCAAGAAGATAACATATTGTAGGATTCCATCAATAGGTACAAAAGGAAAGAGAGAAGGCCTATCATGATAGGCACATCAAGAAGAAGGCATTTAAACAGGGTGATCAAGTAATGGTATATGATAGTAAGTTCATCAAACATCCTGGAAAGTTCAGAATGCATTGGCTCGAGCTATATGAGGTGGCCTATGTTACAGAAGGAGGATCTGCATAGTTGAAGACTTTGAAGGGAGAATGGAAGGAAGGATTAGTGGATGGGAGCCGACTGAAGTTGTATTATGACAACCAATTACCTCACAAATCTCAGTAAAAGCATGAGGAAAAGGGTCTAGGTACTAGGTGTAGTTGAAACTGGGAACCATACACAAAAAAGACAGTCTGTACAGGGAAGGAGAGGAGGCATAGAGTAGAAATCAAAGGCTGCATTGCGCAGTATGAAGTCGAAGTAAGACAGAAAGGTCAGATCTGAAGTGCCTCGAGACAAGTCATAGGTGAGTGTTGGGGGCCTGTTGGCCCTTGGTTATGAAATTTAGTGAAGAGAAAGGAATAAAAGGAAATATGAGAACTGTGTGGAAGACAGAGTGACTGTTACTGGGTCAAAGTGAGAAAAAGAGCAGAAAAGATGAAGCAAAGTAAAAGGAAGCAAATCGTTGGACGGGGAGATGATTGTAAGTTTTATCAATGCGTACTGCACCCTTAGTGTCCCTTGTGGGCCCCTCCTCCATGTGAATTGATGTGTGGCACTTAGTCACTTCATATCGATAGTTGTAGGGCTTGGATAAGTGAATATTTGGCCTATGACCCAATAATTTTGGTAAAATGAGCTATGGCTCTGTAATAAATCCGAGGGTAGAGAAAATGACTATAAGAGCCAAATTTAGCTTAATAAAACCAAAAAAAATATTTTCCCAATAATGAAGAATTGTTTTCCCAAATTCAACCAAAGATTTAATTCAGGCAATCCAAGAATCCAATGATGATGCTTTGTTTAAAGAAAAAATTCTCTTATGCCACAATTCTAAATTTTGCATGTGTCAATATCTAGGTCCAATTGCAGACAACGTCCTCCCTACTGTACGATAAAAAATGAATACCAAGTTCTTAATTTATTCAATTGATCCCATCTCAAAAACTGCATCTATACCAATCCTTCATCTAAAAATAATTGCACTAGAAGTTGAAACTGAAAACCAATAGCCGTCGAAAACTGAAAACACACATGCTGAAGTCCAAAACTAAAACTGACAAAAATGCTTGGTATTCAAGCTTATTTATATACAAATGATCCTACCCTACTTGCTTAAACCAACGTTGAATCAAGTGATCTCAAAATTCCAATGAAGCCAGTGAATTAAATGGCTTCTTGATTGCAAATTTCTTTCTACTCCTCTAGATAGAAAAAATAACTCGACAAATGATAACTCAAACTACAAACCCCATTTTATCCCTGCATTCTTGAACAGTAGGTACTCTGTTTTCTCTAATGATTTCAGCTTACTGGCAAAAGGGTATTCAAAAACATGTAAGACTATCCCCTTTTGAAAATCAACCCAAAGACAAGGATATCTTTCATATGGTTTACCCTCCTTAAATGGACATGTAGCAAGATGATCATATTTCACATCATCCAAAACAGAGAAAGGATTTATGCGCTCTTGGAAATATTTATGTGAAACGAGAATCTCATGTGTTTGAGAAAAATCCGAAAATTCTCCTTCATGTTCTTGAATAAGAATGGCATCCCGGCTTTTTAAAAATTTAGAATATGTCAAATCAAGAGATGTGAAATCATGAGGATTCTGTAACATCCAAAAGACCTAAAACAACCTATTCTTCTTCAGTATTTCCTTGTAACTTTGAGTAGCTATCTTTATTAATGGTTTTACTGTGTAGACTTTAAGCACATATGATTTCAATAGCCCGATTTTCACCAATTTCTTCATGATACAAGTCTTCATAAAATGAATGAGTTGTAAAACAATTTGAATGATTCTCCCCATACTTTGACTGTAATAAGACTGAAAAGGTTGTGAATTTTCATTAGTTTCATGGGATATGAGCTGAATGTTCACATTATGATGCATATTCATTTCATTTTCAAGCAAAGAAGAACCTAATGTTTTCTCAAAATGATCTTGTGTACCAATACAACTAGTCTCTACTATCTCTTCCTGATGAGAAGCTAGTTTGTAAATGGATTTTTCTATTCATCATACATTAAGTATTCGTCATTAATATCAATCCCCATGCGTTGAATAAGATTGTCAAAGTTTCCATAGATTTTTTCAAACAAAAGTAAAGATGGGTAACTTTCCTTATAATTCACACAAAACACTGAATAAAAATCTCCAAGGGAAAATAGACTAGCAGATGGCAATGTTTCATACCAAGATCATGCTTCTTCTTCTATGGTTTCCATAAACATCTTCATCAAGTAGTCTTTAGGAAATTTAACCCCTAGCCTATGTATGTACATGTGTAATTTTACCAAATGAAAGGAGGCATCATCTCCTTCTTGACCTTTGAACTTGGGCAGATATGTTTGCCAATCTACACAAGGCATGCGATTCGGAAAAAAGAGAATGTGAGAGAGATTCATGGGAGTATAACTTGCAGATATTGAACTCATCTTAGGACATTGGAGTCACCTATGATGTTTTAGAAGCTGGATTCTACATTGAGAGTGGAGTTTCCAGTGAAAATTTAAATTTATGGTTTCTTCTACCATTGGAATCACCTTCAAACTGATTTTTTGATGTGTGGACTCGCTAGATAAAGAATACAACCAATAAGTGTCTAAGTATCTTCTTCTCTCACACCTTATAACTCAACCATGTCGTTCTTTCCCAGGGAAATGTTTTTCAGTTACATCCCCGAAAACGACGCCAGAATGTTAACACTCTGTAAATTTTGTCTGGTTGATAGACAAACGATAGAGGTAATTGTTTCAAACTACTTTAGAGTTGGGAATTAGCTTGCTCAACATAGAGAGGGCTCACTCCTGTCACTTGATATTTATTTGGAAATCGGTGTCTAGAATTAGTTTGTTTTGGGGTTTTTTATAAAGTTGCTAGAGGGGAGGCACACTTAGGGCTATGGAGTTGAAATTCTGAAAGTGAATGAAAAAAATGACTGGAAGGTAGAACTCTCCAGAGGATAAAGGATAAATGAGGCAATGAATCTAAGTCGTAAATTGTATTTAAGCAGGATGTAAGAGGAAAGAGAAAACAAATAATTGCATCACAGCATTACTGAAATGAATTCTGAATAAGCTAGGAAGAAAACTACACAGTTTAAATTGCTTAAGCTGAGAGAATCCCAAGATGAATTTTGGGCCTTTGAATCTCCAATTTAGAGAGAATAAAATGTAAATGGAATTAAATAACACAGGAAATACATACAATTAAAGGAGACAAAACTCATATCACCACCATTAGAATCTTTTCATAGAGACTTCAAAATCTTCTGGATATGTATTTAATTCAGATCCAGAAATTTACAATTGAGTTAAGAAACAAATAAAAGCTTCCCTTTCACTTATGAAAACCCTGATACATACGTATCTCTTAACATTTATACAAACAATGAGTCCTTTCATTTCCAAACCAGTTACAAATAAAGAAACGTTTCGTTTGGAAACCGTTTACAAGAAAAAATAGGCTTCAAAGCACCACCTGTAATTCTCAAACCATAATAGTTGTGTAAAATATGAGAACTAATTTTGTAGAAAATATCATTATGAAGAAAACCCTCTCTCTTTTTCTGTAAATTCATCTCCAACTGGCTAGAACACATGCCTCAAAAAGATGTCTTGAACAAGAAATCATGAAAACTGAAAAATAAGGTTCAAAGATTTCTTTGAATATCTCAATATGTGACACCTATGTACAATATGGGGGAGGTTTTTGTACATAAAATTGTATTGATTAAAAACCTCTCTCATTTATGTGAAATGTTTCCTCATCTTTCCAGGATCTTCATTTGAAAAAGATGTCTCCAACAAAAGAAATATCGAATCTGTAAATATAAAGTTCCAAGATGTCCTTGATTATCCTAGTATGTAATAGATATGAGAAATATGGGAGAGTTTATCTTTATTTGGCCCGTTTTGACTATAAACCTCTTTGGGTTTCTCAAAACGTGCTCTGCTTTTCCTGGAATTCACCTTGGAAGACGACTGGTCAAAATTACTTGAAATATGGAAAGTGAGACTTGAAAACTAATATACATGAAACTGATCGAATTCGTATGCAAATGGTTTAACCCACAAATTAATTTATATATCCATTTCGAACCAATATCTGTAATTATTTTATTTCATAAATTTTGGGGATGAGGCAAAGCGATTTGGCGTAGATTGCTTTTTGCCCAAAAATGCATCTGGTGGTGCCACGTGGTCCTGAGTCGAAACCACGGTATTTTAATGGCCCTCTTTCAAATAATTAACCTCCATGCTAGTTCTCTGCTTGGATATGGTCTCTAACCATCCATGTATAAGTTTTTAGAAAGGTTGTGTGCTTTTCCCATGCACTTGAGCTGCATTTGAAATGGCGAACCCTTATTTCTTGCAAAGGAAGTATAAGTGAGGTTTGATGGTAAGATTAAGATTTATTCATGGTACTTGAATGTTTTATTATGTCATATGGTATTCATAGACCACTTCCAGCCTTCAATTCACCTTCAAAGTCATTTCTTCACGCATAACGATCAAAACAACCATCTACAACAGTTGGTAGCGCAAACTGTGTTTTTCCTGTGTATTGTGCCACCAACTCTTCAACTTTCAACATGGATGAGCTTTGGTCAAAATTCGACTTGGATGGAGTATTTTTAGGGGAATATGATGACTATTACTCAAATACCTCATCAAATCTCATCCATGGGTGTAGGTGGCACTTCATTTCACTAATAGAAACATTCTAGGGATCAAATCCTAGAATGTAGGAATATGACTAGATTTTGGAAATCTGTGTTTTCCTTTTTTAGTCACTTTATTTGGAGATATATTCTGACGATATGGAAATGTATTTTTGGAAAGTTAGAGAGGTTTTTCACAAGCTAGATCTCCTCTTCAAAAATGTCTCTCATTTTTTCAAAATCTGTTTTTATTTGGGAGATTTTAAGTCAATCTTTGAGCAACATATTCCCATAAATTTTATACATTTTTTTTGCTAGCCACCTCACAAATTTGGATTTCAGTTCGATATCTTAAAAAAAATAAAGATAGGTGAAGAGGTTATGAGGTCCATCTATTTCAGATCTAGATGAGCATGTAATATCTATATAATGAGGACCAAAGGGAGGAGCTAGGGGGTCGAATTTGGAGAGCTTTATTGACTCTTTTATTGTAAAGACTTTTGATATATATACTGGAATCATAAGCTTATTTAATTGTTATTGTTCAGACTCTTGTTCATTCATATTTTCTTGTACTCGTGATTGAATTTCATGTTCATTTATCTTTTTACTCAATAATTCATAATTTTCATCTTGTCTTTGCATTGGTAAACTTAAATTATAAGTATTCTTCCTTGTTATAATCATCCTTTCATCTATGTTTTTTAATATACACGATATTGCTGGTATAGTGAGTGTTATCCATCCATATGAGTTTAAAAACCATATAAGAAATACATTTTGAGAGCCTTATCTTGTCTATATATGTTCAAGTGTCTTGAGTGAGGGAATTATTGAATGAGTTATTCATTTTCTGATCCATTTTATACATTTTATTGAACATTTGATTAAGTTACCAAGATTACTCAACCTACAACATTGAGTGACTCTTGGAGTGATAACAAGTGGTGGGAATTTTTTTTCCATTATTCAATAGAATATTTTTGTTCTATACCCACAGATTTTAATTTCCCCAGAAAATCTAATTTGCTAGTCGAGGGGGCTTCCTGCACAACATTTGACTCTGGGTCGAATTTCTTTTCAATTCCTAATTTTTTTTTTTTTTGATATAGGTGATTGGTAGCTTTTTCTACCGTTGTTTGGGTCTTAGTAGCCTCTCTCAACCATTCTTTCTCTTGTTTCTATAGGTCTTCTTGCACCATTTTTTCTTTTTCAATGTGGGTCGAAATGGCCGCTTCACACTTTGTATCGAATGTGAGTTCTCTATTTTTTCTTAAGTCAAATATTATTGTTCTTTGTTCTTGTAGCTTGTTGTAAGTAAAAGAGAAGTATGACGACCATTTTATAAGAAAAATGTTGAGGATTGTCACTTGTGAATTAGCCAGTTCTAGTTGTTGTCTGTTGTGCTAATCCGACCTGATTACTCATTATTACTATGTTGTGTAGTTTCTTGAGCGCTTTATTTTCCCTCTGTAGGTGTTGAATTTATTTCTGAGTGTTGGCACCTCTTGTTTCGACTTCTTTTACTAGAGTTTTCATTGTTTCAAGAGTGTTGAATCCTTTTGTTGGGTGTTCCATGCCCAAATTTTATTTGGCAAGTTGAGTGCAGTGTTTCAATACCTTCTTATCCTTTTTTCTTCTTGTTTTCAGTCAAGTACCATCCCTAAGGTCCCTTTTCCATCTATTGGTGACTTCTTTTGTCACTTCACTATATAGGTGGAGCATCTGTTCATTTGATGTGACTAATGGGTTGAATTTTGTTTCTACTAGAGGCTCTATCGACCCGACTAGATTGAAGGTTGTAAATGTAATCTCCTTTGGATTATTTTCCTTCCTATGTATGGTATTTTGTTTTGTTTCCCTTTTTTGTAGGTTTCTTATCCTTCTATGATCCAACGTTTTTTCCTTTGCTTGTATCATCTTTCCCTTGATTTTTCTCAATAGTCTCCCCTCCTCCTTTCTGCATGTTGGGGTACTTTTTATCATCATTCACCCCTTGACCTTGTGTGTTGGATTGTTCTGTGTTCTCATTCTTCTCTAGAGGACCCTACTGGCCTTTATGAGGGATTTATGAAGGAGGATTTTCTGGCGAGTTGCTTTCTTTCTCAAGAGACCCGGGGTTGGTGTTATCATCTTTGATTTCCTAGTTTTTATTGTGGTTGGTCGATTTTTCTTGCTCAAGATAATCTTGTTGGGTATTTTCCACTTCTTTATTTGATTTTCCTTAAGGGGTCAGACTCATATGATGGTATTAGAATGAGTTGTGCAACAATTGATTTTGGTATTGTCACAATGTGTGAAAATGCCTATGTAGCTATCTATCCCTTTGTGTGTTTTTGTGTGTATACCATTGTTCTAGGGTGAGGGTGACTGGACTAAGTTCCTTTACTAGGCCCAATTTTCTGTTGCAAAAAGTTAATTGGATTCCACCTATCCCTTGGGGTCACCTCCACTATGGTATTTTTTGTTGTAGTTCCATTTTGTAGATTTTGGTCAACCTCGTCTGACTTTGAGTGTGAGGAACTTTCTTGATTTTTGTGATTAGAGGGGGGAATCTAAAATAGTTTCCTCTGATGATACTTCTTTTTTTCTTCCCTTAGTTTCTTCTTATGTTTCTTCATTCCCTTTGTTGTACTTGGTTCCACAATAATTGGAGTCTCCTTAGGTTGTGATGACTCTTTTCTCAGGTCGACTGTGCTGACATTTTTGCATAGATTCTTTGGAATATGTTTCTTACTGGGGTCAATTCGAATGATTTTTTACTGACGTGTTGCAACTAGTGTCAACTGACCTATGCTTTATTCTTGTTGATCCACCATTCTCTGTTTTTACTGCTTTCTTGTTTCAATTTTCTTTTTAGGGTTTCCTTGGTTTTTCTTGATTCAACCTTCTTTGCATCAGTTGCTTCCATGATTTCCTGAAATTAGAGCTCGATGCTCGACTTAAAAATATTTTTTGTAATGGCCTTATCCTATCGAGTCTACTTTTACTTTAGTCAAGTCTTTGCAGCCATCTTATTGTTGAAGGAAGCAATTTTATCAATTATCAATGGTCAATTGAATTCCAACGAAGTTTCTGACTTAAACGTTTCTTGCCAAATGATATTTGTATCTTGTGGATCTACCTCAAAGTCAACAACTTTTTTTTCCATGACTATGTTTTCTTTTCTTTTTTTCTTTCTCAGAGTCTGCTTTGTTGGGGAATTTGCTTCCATGTTGAGATTTGGAACAAATAGGATGGTATATAAAGTTGCTTCTCTTTCTTATTCTTGTTCTCCATCAAGAAAAGGTGTTAGGATGGTTGACTTGTCACTTAATACATCTGGTGGGATCGGTTTTTGAAATCCCAACTGTCTGTTGAGCTCTTGGAATATTTGAAGCTTCATCGGTTGATATTGAAGCTCTTATGGCATTCTCCCCCCACTGATTCCACAAAAAATCTTGGTGTAGTCAAGGCTTAATTGGATGTGGGAACTTAGTTAAAGCCCACCAAACTTTCTATTCCACTCTCCACTTGTGCGATACATTATTTACATGATTCACTCAAAATTTAAACATTATCTCAGTTGGGGTAGACTAAGATGATATGAATGTTATTGGTTAAAAAGTGGTGTAGTTGTTCATAGTGAGGGTATGTTTTGGAGTAAATATAGGTTCCCCGATTAGGCTGACTTGGCTCATGATGAGCCAAATCAGGAGCAATGGGAATTTTATGGCCCGACCATTCTCTTGACAGTGCTTATAGTTCCTTTGGATCAATGTGGATAAGTGATCTGCCCAGTCGAACTCCTCAACTCGAGGATTTGATCGTTCAGTTCCAAAATTGTGAGGTTCACATCTAAATCTCTACCGATAGTTGTGAAACATACATAAATTATTGTGCATGTCCACTTTTTATGGAGGTCAGTTATTATGTGACTCAGTATCCCTTTTGAGTTTTTGGCTAAATTTCATTCATTTGAGTTTATGTTTTTGGGTATAGGTGTAACCCCATGTGGTATTATAGTGATTCTATGGATCAATACTCTAGTGATATCAACTGGGTAACTTAACCAAATATGTCCATTATGATACCGACCGATGAGAAATTTCATATCTTCTTCCTTCTAGCCATTGAATTATGGAATTTGTGGCATGCCCAAAAAATGTTGAATTCCTACTTGTTCGAGGAAATTTGTTTCCTCCTTACATATGCCATCTTCCATTTCGTGAGAAATGAAATTCTATCAGTTTCTCGACCATTCGATTTCTTCTATTCATGCCACGTGAATTTTTTTCATACGTGCTTCTAGTTCAGTCACACTCACTTTGTCGAGCTTGGATTTTTTTCTTGGTTCCACCAAGGAATATGCTAATTTTCCTCCCATCCTTGGCATATCTGTTATTTCTTGTTGGTTAGATAGAGGTTTCTAGGTCTATGGAGTCATATCCATGACTTATATTTCAATGCTTTGATTACTTGGGTGATCTAGTGTAAAAAACCATGAGGAAAAGTCATATGCCTCGTCCAAATTTATAGGTGGGAGATGGAGTGGGGAATTTAATTCATCTAGCAACATCATTAATTCTCATCCCTCGATCATAATGTCGGGTGTAATTTATTTTTTCGTATGAATGGACACCTGGGTCAATAGCGGCATGGATTTTGAACTTGTCCTATTGAATATTAATTGTGTTAACGTACTCCTGTGGTTTAGCCAAATCAAATATGTCAACATATTTTTCTTGGGGGGTACGTCGGACTTGGTAAAATTTTTCTTGTGTAATAAGGTCAAGTTGGTTCTTTTGGTTAGTTGCAGACCTCCACTTGAAACATCTGGCCATGTTGGTATATGTTCTCTTGTCAAATTGATTGATGCTCAATCTTTTGAAGATGTAATTTCTTTGTTTAGGATGTTCGTGTTTGCTTGAAGTATTTTTTGCACACTCGCTTTCTTCATGCATTTCCTACTCTCTTGATCTTCAGAATTCACACTTATTAAATTGATGAGTTTCATGTTTGACTGGATGATGTACATCTATTTCAATAGATTGACTAGGGAACTTATTTAAGTAATGGTGCAAGTCTTTTCTTGGAACTGAGATTTCTCTTGATTTATGTGTTTCTTCTCTAATTGTTGACCAGGGGCTTTGTTCTCTTCTCATATTCAAGTATTTTTTAATGAATGAATGCTTTGTTAGTTTGAGTCGATCATATAACTTGTAATTGTCGAATATTTTTGGTAATCGACTTGTTTATTTCTTTCTTCATTTTGAATTTTTTTTCCTAAACTTTTGCTTCTTTATTGCGTAGATTTTCTCTTATTATTATTATTATTATTACTATTATTATTATTATTATTATTATTTATCCTTTTCCTTATTTATTCTTTTATTCTCAATTTCAAATTGGTCCACCCCGAAGTTTTTTCGACCTAGTCGAGTCCTACTGGTGCCCCTGAAGAGGTTTTCACCAGTACGACTTGAGACTACTATGTATGCTATTTTTTTTCAAGTGGACCCCATTGACTAGTTTTTTGAAGGGGTTCCCTTGAAAGGTTTTTAACTGTATTTCTCTGGTAGGTCAAATTTCCTCAACCACATATGGAACCAACCATGCAATTTATATATTTCTCGATTTTACTTTTACCAGACTGTCATATAAAAGTACAAAGTTTTCGTCATTGATATCCTTATTTTTAAGATGTCGATCATGCCAAGTGTTTTGTTGATTCTTTTGGATTTCTTGATGCTGCTGCGCAAGCCTATTTTCTTCTTCTAATTGATTTAACTGACAAAAGTGTTGTCCTGTGTTAAGCACATGCTCGAATTCTAGGATGGATGCTATACGGCCTGCGTTAGAATAGAATTGTAAAGGGATTAAAACTTATTGACCATTGACTAAATTGAATGGAATTTATCCACTCGATATTTTATACAATGTTTTATAGGAACAAAGTATTGTTGGAACATTATCATCCCAATCATCTCTATTAAGTCCACATATTTATGTTAAGCCCTTATGTAATTTCCTTTTGAATGAATCGATAACTCCATTGGCTTGCAGATGATATGCAGTTTATTTTCTGTGGTCGATCAAGAAATTATTGAGAAATACTTCAATTGTATCGTTGATAAAGTGGGTTCCTTGATTACTGATTGTTGTCAAAAGGTAGCTGAATATGGTTACTATTGTAACACAGCCGACCCCTAAGTACCCTTTTTAAGGGATGGGGTATAAATTTTCTCTTCTTCTAATGATATTAAATCTTCTCTATCACACCTCCGTCATCTTCTGCTTATCGAGAGCTTTCGCACAATGATAATTTCGCTAAAAACTGAGCTATGGAATGAGGGTTATGACCTTCCAAAGTTCTTGGGTTTACATATGAAACATCTCTCTTACTACCATGTGGCATCCTCGTGACATCTCATTGTCCATGCCCACTGATGTGGAAACATGATGGTCTTTATGTGGCACTATCCTATCTTTCCATAGTGGAACTTTAGTCCATGTAGGCCCGCATCCATCATAACTCGGGACTTCTCTCGACACACTCTTCCCTTACCTTTAACGAATATGGTAGCGAGGAATATTTCCCCTTGATTCCATCCATTCGAAGTTTGAGAACTTTCTGCATCTCCACTATGAACCCAAGGTATCGAGGAATATTCCCTTTTCCTTGATGGATGGTCTCGTTGCATGCAAGATATCCCAACCTGTAGTTAGGATCCATTTGGTGCCTAAGTTTTAGAAGTCCTACTAGACCCCGCTCAACTCGTCAACCAATCCCATGATGCCACGTGGGAATATACAACATGCCACATCATCATGGTGTACGCGGTCGCATCCAATCAGAGTTGAACACTTCAAAAAGGGAACTTTGGTGCTTTGACGCTTTGGTCTATAACAGATCCTTCCTACATCCTTGAATTTTTCCCAGAGTCCTGGAGTCTTGAAATTCTGAATTTCTAGAAATCCCATCACATACTTTGACTTTCAACGCTTCAGCATGTTCTCAGTCCTTGTGCCTTATGTTTCCTAGAGTAAGACTTTGTCGAAGTATTTGCATTGTCCTTCCACTAGTTGATCGGATAGTCAAGAAATTTTCCCAACATATCCTAATATCAACAACTCACATTGCACCCAAAATCCTTCCCTAGATCTGACGATTGGTAGAATTTTACCACTTCGGGACTTCGCGACCTTTCCCGTTCTTAACCCATTTAAGTCCTGAAGGTTTACCTATCAAATAGGTCATAGAGGAGATATGATTTCTTACTGTCGGGAAATAGTATCTCTTACCCTATCCTTCCACTAAGCTCTATCTAACAGCCGAGGAGGGTCCTGAAGGGCCCTAAGATCTATGAACCACTTTACTTTTCAACTTTGACATTCGTGGATTTCAGCCGTTTAATGCTTTTTTACTCTCGGAATGAGTCAACATTGGATTGATCGTGGCTTATAACCAATGGTCAGGAAAGATCCCAATGTTTCTTGGATCAACTACTCGCGTTACTTCAGAGACGAAAAGTTGGTCAAGGTTTAACGATAAAGAGGATCTCACAGAAATAGATAAGAAACCACCAGTTGTCGTTCCACCGTCCAGTCACTATTTCGATATGTTACCTTTGGCAGGATTATATTTTTGTGAATATATAATATCCCGGAGCCCTAGACCTACGAAGTCTCAAAGCCCGAATAGCTTAGTTCCCAGGGTCTTGGTCATATTGAACTTTGACAAGCCCCCAAGGGCTATACTCTTGAATATATAACCAATATTTGGTTAAGTCTATGGACTCGAGCCTGAGTTCACTTCGAAAAAAAAATAGTTTGAAGGAAGCACCTTTCGTCTACAGAGCTCGAACTATATAACAAGAAGAAGGTAATTTTGAGGGATCAACATGACCTAAATAGTCTCGTAGAGTCTGTTTCGACTGTATATTTGTGAAATTGATCCCTGAGAAATTTCTTTGAGGATTTTCTAACCAGCATGAAGGCCAAATTCTTATTCCCCAATATTCATTTAAAATACCATTTATAATAGTTTCCCTTCTCCTACTAGAAGTAAGTAGAAAAATAATTTACCAAATATGATATTCAATTTTTTACTTCAAATTTCCCCAGGCCACTAGGCCATAAGAGTCACAAATTATACCATTCAAACAAGGTAAGATATTTTTCCATTATCGAAGAATCACATCCCTTCTCAGGATCATCAATCATTTCCTATAGCTCTAATTTCCCTTCTCTTGGAGCCATCACTTCATCAAATTACATATTTACCTGTATTTTTATACCTCTATTCGTTATGTACATAGAAAGAAAAGATAGATGTTTACTTTCTTTGTCTCAGAATATTACAAGATAATTATATTCAACTATGCAAGGCATGCACCAAAATTTTCATCCTACATTCACACGAATGTAAGAATTACAAATGAAAACAAGAATTATTACCATTAATCATGCAATGCACATCTCTAACACAATCACAAACGTCCAATCACACATTTCAATTCAATTACATAGAATATGTGAAATAATTATCTCTATTGTAAGTTAGAACTACCAAACTAACTATGGGTGTTCTCCTTTCCACCCAACCATAGGATCAAAAGAATTCACTCTTAGTACTTTTTCCACCCCCGTCCCAAGCCATGGTATCACTAGGTGATCTCTTCTCAAGTTCTCAATAAGGTTTTAAGGTTACTCTCCTTCACTACTCTAGGTAGAGATTTTCCTTACACCCACCTAGCCCAGGCCCCTTAACGACACTAACCATGATACTGAAGATACTCTGGAAGATATTTAACAACAAACTCCCTTAACCATGATTTCACTGACTACTACTCCACATGTACCAAAGGAGAAAAGGCCCAGAAAGGATACTTCCCCTTCAGCCAAGGAAATCTTAGCTGAGGATTTCTAGGTATACACCAAAAGGACAAAAACCAGTCATACAACTGACACAACTGGTGAAAAGGGAACCCAGTTCACTACAATTACAAAAGGGGATCATTCACCTCTTGTCTCAATCAACCAGCATATATTTCCCACTTTTTCATCCAAGAAGTAGACTGACACCTCACTAATAAACCCGCTATATCAAGGGGGTGAAAAGATGAGTATTTTTTAGAAATACGATATGATCAAGAGGAAGAATTAGATGTTGACCAACAACACTTATGCTCAGTTTTGGAAGCAAACCTCCACAACACAACACATATTGTTATCAGATTTTGATATAAAGAAGGGGAGAATGCATATGGAATTTTTACAGGCACAAGTACCCCATCCAAAGGAGGTCACTGATTACAAAAGGTCGACTTTTGAATTTGATAACAAACAAGTCCACCCAGCCGACCAGATGGATCTGCACAGGCAGTCTGTAGAAATGGTTTTCTCCACATTGTCTCATGCTTCCTCTACCACTGTGAAATTACAGGGCTCTCTAAACAATGTTCAAACCCAATTAAAACTGGAGAAAATATCTTCTTTTTCAAAGGAGAATAGGGTTAAATCCTTAAAGAATTGGTACTCAAAATTGGGTATGATCCTTAAAATGTGAAGGCAGTTGAGGAATTTGTTAAGAAAAAGAACGTTGACATAGCATCTCTGAGGAAGCAATTGAAATTTCCATCTACAGAGGATTCACAGGACAAAGAGATAGTTGAATCAGAAGGGGAGAAGGAGGAAATGCTAAAATTGATCATAGAACAGAACGCACAGGTAAAGGACATGGAAACGGAGTTGGAGAGGTTAGTAAAGGAGAAAGAACAAATGACACCAATAGAAGTCATCCCACTAAGTGGAGTTCCTCTCATAGGAGTCAGCACAAAGACTGTCTCAACAACCACTACAACAGAGCTTCCATCAACCACGCCACTAACAGCTCTAGAAAAAACTGTAGAGATAGAAAAATAAATGGAGGAGATGAACCTACAAGGAAGAGAGATCGACAGACTGAAAAAAGAGGTTGAGAATCTCTAGGAGCTTAAGACTTCCTACCACACAAGCTACAAAATTGAGAGACAAGCATCAGAAAATCTCAAGCAGGAAATGGAGCAGCTTCGGAAACAAACAGTGGGAGGTAAAACACTAGCAGACGCTAAGGAGAACATTTGGATAGATATCTCCAAATCCATTAACGAAATATGGCCCATGGTGCAAATCATGTTTGAGCAAAATGAACTGGTGTTGAGGAGTAGGCAAGACATCGACAAAATAAGTGAAGAGCTGGGTGAAATTCCCACAAAAGATAATGAAATCATTAAGTTTCTAAATTCAAAGACTAAGCAAGATCTAGAAGACCTAAAATTTGAAGACAGAACGAAAATTATCCTCGAAGTCAAAAGAGTTTTGACCAAAAAAGGATTGATGTTATAGCTGGAGGAGAAATCCCAGAACATAGAGGTCGGAGTTCAGATATTTTTTAGCAAGGTCAAGGTTTTGCAGAAGAAGTACTTCCTGGTTTACTGGTCCTAAATACAAGTTGATGACCCTCCCTGACTACAAACAGAAGATCTCCACGGTGGCCAAGGATAGTTCCAAGTTTTCCGGTATACAGGGTAGCATCACAGGCAGGGAGTTCCTAGAGAATTTACAGCCAGATCTTAGTATTCAGCACGAGATCAAATATATTTTCATCATCAAGCCTACTTTTTCTAAATATATAGAAATGGATGAAATCTACCGAAGTCTGCTCAAAGTCACCATTCCCAGTCAGCAAAGATGGGAGGAGTTGTGCACTTTGATCGAAAGAGGGATGAGGTGTATATTCTGACCCAACATGCAGAGAAGTCAATGTCACATGAATGACTCACCAATGACCTTCCCCAAAATCAACATGATGGATACAACAGATCATCATCAGTTCCTACATTTTTGCATCTTGTTATCTAGTTAGTTAGATTTAGAATTTTCCACGTCCTGATTAGTTAATGACAGGGTCGTTTGTAATTTTTGTGATAAATAATTCAAACTTCGAAGTAGTGAGGGTTTATTTTTATGCCCGAGAAAGATGTAAGAACTTTAATTTTTATCAAGAGATATTCCAGTAATATAAACAGACGTTTCATAGGATTCCTGCGTGTCATCTGTTGGTGAAGTTTTATATTCTCAATTGAATGCGTATATCTCTTAGTTATCATCTTGTTTTCTATCCTGATCATTTAAAAGGAGCTAAAGCTGTAAAATTTACCTTTTTGTACTCTGTTCCTAGCCTTTAAATATCTAAATGTTTTTCTTCTTATGTTGTAGTCAAGAAATTCTTAAATGCTTCTTGGTTATAATTAATCAATCTCACCTTTTTATGCTATCCATCATTTTATTTCTAAAGAATCCAATGGTTGCATTATCCTTCCCTGTGAGAAGAATCTTTACATATGTTCTTTGATATCTACCTTTATAAAACAGACCCCATAGCCTAATGAATGTGTAAAACCTTTTAGCCATTTTATAAAAACAAACAACTCAGTCCTACATATTTTAAATAGCCTAATATTTGACTTTAAAACAAAGTTAAATCTTACAGAGAGATCCCTCTCTGAAATTGGCAGGTCTAGATCCCATTTTCGAAGTGATTGGATAAGGTTACATCTGGCAAGTTTCTTCTTCTTTCCAACAACCTCTGGGAATTTACACAGTGATAACATAATTGGCGACCATACTAGGGAACTGAACAAACTTTGCATCCCTTTTTTTCTTTCCCCTAAGATAAAGGAAACTTTATTTCTCAACTAATCACAAACCCTAAATTCATATAGAGATAAGGTTCAAAGGTTGTTAAAGTTTGTGTATGTTAGTTAAATATTCCTAAAAATAAAAATAAAAAATTCATCATCAAAATCTTGGCTCCTAAAAGATTTTTCACTAGATCTCATCCAGACACAGAACCTGTAATAGTAATAGACAATTATGAAAAATTACTCAGGAAGAAAAACACTGCAGAGGTTTCCGGGAGTCACAACCCACTTCTAAGGTCCCCTTCTCTCCTAGAGAAGTTAGTTTCTCTTCAAGATCTCAAGTTTGATATATCTTTTGAACATATCCATTCCAGGACAAAATATGACAGTTTTGTCAGCAAAATAGTTTTAGATCAAATCATCTTTCAGCCTAGGACCCATGAAAAACTCTCTCCCTGAGATGAAGTTGATCAACATTTTATCCCCAAATCTGATAAGCTTGAAGACCTAGTTGTGAATCTTGGTCATTCCTTAGATAAACTCCACCTTCAAAAATCAGTCAAATTTCCTGCTTTGACTATTGTTACAGTTTCTGTTAAACCTAAACCAGGTCACTCCATTCCTCCTAGCGTTTCATCTTATACAACTTCAGTCACTGCCTCTCCTATCACACAGGTTGTTGTTCAACCTCCTCCACCAATTATGGTAGCAAGATATTCTCCATTGGTGTTGGTTTCCCCTTTACATGCCATGCCTCGAGATTATCAAACTAGACTGCCTCAGTTCGATAGTACTGGTCCTCTAAATGCACAACAACATGTTGACAAAATGAATGATTATTTTGATTTGTAGGAAGTGGATGAAGTTGATGTGCAAATGAGACTATTTGCATAGAGTTTGACTGGAGATGTAAAAAAGTGGTTCAAATCCTTACGTGCTTCTACCATAACTCACATTGTTGTTTTTCATCAAACTTTCCTTGATAGGTGGGAGGTGAAGAAAAATCCTCTATAGATCCTATCAGAATATGAGAACCTCAGACAGAACAAGGGAGAGACAACGAAATATTATTGCACCCATTTCAACAATCTATACAATGCAATTCCAATCGATATCAAACCACCACAAGGTTTGGCATTAATAAAATTCCATGATGGATTTGATGCAAACATGTCTTATCAACTAAGGGAGAGAAATGTTGCAACTCTATAAGACATGCAAAAAAGTGTCGTCAGTGTAGAAGCAAATATTTTGGCCAGAAGGGCCAGGTAGAGAACAGAAAGGAGGGTCACTATCAAAGAAGAACCTTCCACTTCCTCGTCATATGCCAAACTAGATTCTCTAGCCAGAGCTATGGAAAAAATTATGGAGAGACTCATTGTAACTGTCAGAAACCCACCTAGGGAGAACCAAGCCGCTCCTCAAATTAGAAACCCAAACTTTAGAAGAAATCCACCCCAGATCAGGCAAAGAGATCCTAGAGATCAAAGAGAGTAGAGGGGGTTTGATTAGTAGATCATACTGCCCCTCCAAGAGAATTATGTTGATGATGGGGAGGAGGTAATTGAGGAGTTTGATGAAACTCATATAAACCTCAGTAACGACACTAACTAAGAAGGATTCATTTTCATGGACTCTAGAGGCAACTAAATCTTTTGAACAACTTAAAGAGGTGATGTGCAAATCTCTTGTATTGACCACTCCAAACTTCACAAAAACCTTTATTGTGGAATGTGATGGCTCGGGAAATGGAATTGGTGTTGTCCTAATGCAAGAAGGAAGGCCATTGGATTTTGAAAGTCGACCACTCAAGGGAAATGAGTTACACAAACCCATTTATGAGAAGGAAATGATGGAAATACTACATGCATTGAATAAATGGCAACCTTACCTAATAGGTAGGCAATTCAAGGTCAAAACAGATCATGATAGTCTTAAATACTTCTTGGAACAAAGACTATCTTCAGAAGAACAACAAAAATGGATAACCAAGATATTGGGTTATGATTTTGAAATCGTCTATAAAAAGGGGAAGAAAAATGTTGTGGCAGATGCACTCTCAAGAAAGGATGAAGATGTTGAGGCCTTTCTCTATGCCATCTCGATCATCCAACCCGATTGAATAATAGAAGCAAGGGATGAATGGAAGAATGATGAAAAAGTGTGGACTCTCATTCAAAGGTTGCAGCAGGATTCCATTGCATCAGATACATTTACATGGAAAGATGATTCACTATGGTACAAAGATTGCTTATATTTATGTAAGAACTCCCAACTCAAATAAAAGGTACTATTGGAATTGAAAACCTCTCCAGTAGGAGGGCACTTGAGATTTTTGAAAACCTACAATAGAGTCAAGAAGGATTTTTTTTGGGATGGCCTTAAAACTGATGTTCAAAGGTTTGTGGCAGAATGTTTGGTTTTCCAACAAAATAAGGTGGAA
>JZKD02S1674325.1:1197718-1216621 GCA_000966675.3 Picea glauca | reverse complement strand
TTTCATTTGGAATCATCTTGTACTTGAACATTTAAGTGGGGTAAAAGGAGGTTGCCCCCTCGAAGAGGCTTATTATCTGAAATTATCTCTTTTTCAAGGCGTTGAGTACTTTTTTCTGAGATTTTTCTATGCTATATTGATATTTGGTTCTTAACATTTTCCATCTACAAACCTCTGGGAATTTATCCCCTTCTTCCCATGAAATGAGGTACAATCCCTCGTTGGGTCAATAAGCCCGGAAGACCCAAACAATGAGGAAACATAAAGGAATAAGCGTGGAAAGTGGTAAGTATGGATGGGAATGGTATAATGACCCTTCAAGGAGACCCCTCAGTAGAAACACTTTTCTCTAGGGTGACCCATTTACTGGAAAACCATGTCATCCACCAAGGTGAAATGAGGCAAAAGGCATAATTTCCAAGAAAACATTTTCAAAATCAAGGAAGGATCCTTTGCAACATGTTCAAATTATTCAATTATTAAAATGAAACTTACCATGATAGAAAAATTCTTACCTCATCAAGCAATACCTCCTCTCCTATGTGGGTTGATCTGGTGTGGTGGGTGTTGTTTCCATCGATCAAATAGTGATGTGTGGTAAGATAGCGGAATATTTTTTCCAATCTGTCTCTCGGTACTCATATTGAACCTGAGGGAACTGATACATCATCTCCTTAGTTACCCCTAGGAAAGGGGGTAACACAACCAACCATGGATGTTGTCCTTCAACAATTTGTTTCCTCATTTCCCAAGAAAATAAATATTGAGAACAGAGAGGGAATTAGAGAGAAAATCACTCCAAAACAAATTTGGTTCCCAATACAAAAATGTCCAGCTGGCTAACTGAAACCCTAAGGAAATCAAGAACAAGGTTTAAAATATCTAGGTGCCTCAAGGCCAACATGGTCTCCCCCAAGAGACTCATGCACCCCCTCATATACCACCCAACAAAAACATGGGTGATAACTAATTAAGCAAGCATAAAGGTTTATCTCCTTTGACTCCCCCCTCTTGCATGGAATCACAACCCTCTATAACTCTTTGTCCTTGTTCGTCTTGCAACTAGAAATGTACTTTGATTATTAAAATGTTCAAATCATTAAATTTTCCTAGGCACTTTGACCCGTTTTAGTTTTATAGGAACTCCAAAATTTCATCAAATAAACAAATTACATTATTAAACTAGAGACTCAAAACTAGGGTATTGCATTCCCTTCCCTCTTAATTTTTCATTGTCCTCAATGTATACATAAAACAAAAAACAAAATTTCAAAATTCTTTAAAACATTGTGGGCACTATTCCCACATGGCATATTCATTCTCCCACGTAGCATCTTCAAGACCACAGTATATCCACTAAATTTTACCAATTATATGACTCAATTCCATAGAAATTTGAATTTTATGTCCAATATGCACTCTAGCCGAACTTGAATGTCACCCTTTGGATCCACTTGAATCAAATGCTAATCAATAACATGGTTAGGATCATGCACATACTTTTTCAGAAAAGAGAAATGAAAAACATTATGCACATTCATGGAAGCAGAAAATGAAAGCACGTATGGAACTATCCCTATTCTATCCAATATCTCAAATGGAGCACATAATCTTGTTGCTAGCTTCGCACAATTGACTAACTTTAATGAGCTCTTCTCGGAATTCACTATCAAAAGAACATGCTCTCCTACTTTAAATTTTCTAGATGTCATGTTCTTATCTGCATAACTCTTCTATATATCTTGTTTTTCCTTCAAATTATGCAAAATTTTAATCATCTGGTCTTCCATATCCATGACCAATTCTGACACAAGCACCACTTTATCTGTTGGGTTGTCCCAACTCACTAGAGTATTTGATGAGGAAAAATTTTGGGGGTCCATTGAATTGACGAACATGTGGGCTATGGACCACAAAATGGACTGGAATGTCCATGGAAACAAGAATTCCTCAATATCCATTTAAAATATGCACCCTGGAGTACAATCACCATCCATAATTCTTCTAATGATCGTTCCGTGAATTTCATAGGAACTTCATCATCTCATAATCCTCTCTCTGTATCCTCTATCCAATGTGAGATTTGTGTCTCAATCCTTCTCCAATGACGTTCATTCTCATTCATCATGGTTTGGAATTCATTCTTCAATCGACGTTCAATTAGTAGTCATACATTCCACTAAATGGATAGTCAGATCTCTTGTTTTAAACCCCTTTCACTTTACTTTGATGATACCATCTCTCCATAAATATCATTAAACCCTATACTGCATTCTCGGGTCGATTCCAAAAGTTGCATGAAATTTATTCTCTCATTCCAAAGGAAAATCTTGGACACAAACAAAAAAGAATTCACAGGATTTACAATAGAAATGAAAAAATAAATCTCCACACCTAGGATACGTAGGCTAAATTTCTAGTGGTATGGATTTCCACTATAGGACTAGGTCCCACTATTTCCTTACCAACAACACAATGCTACACATTAGGACATATTTAAACCAATAAAATTACCATTTTATCTCGATTAAATAACCCTGCATGCTTTGTGTTATATGTCAACGTTCATATTTGCAAGGATTTCATAGATCAAATGAAATGACTCTTATGGATTTCATCAGACGAGTTGAGTCTTATGGATTCAAGGCACAATATTACACACACATAACAAGAAAATCAAAGACAGATACCACAACAATTTAATCACACACTGATTATATTACATCGAACTCAAAATTTACATAATAATATGTCCTTCTCTAGCCTGACCGCCCTCTCGGACCGATATTTACAATTTTTGGCCTCCTCCTTAGAGTGCCAACATGATTACATTTAAGAAAACAATAATAAATCATGGATCATCCCAGATCCACATATTTCTCCTAAAATATCTAATAACACACTTAAAACATCCATTATATACCAACAAACCCTATCAAAATTACATAAATCAAGTAAAAATCACGTTCTTTGCCATGATGCACCTTCTAGAAGGTTCGAGAACTTCAACTTTGACATGGGGTGGTTTTTCTTTTGCATCAGACTCCCAGGATAGAAAATATCCATGATCTCCTAATCATGTGTCTTCATTGTTGCACCATCTTCACTCTATGTTCTTCCTTTTTCCTCATGCGTCATAATGGTGAGATTCTCCTCACTCTCAATAATAATTTGCAACCAAGCCTCTATATCAAGCCTCCACACATGCTACCTAATACCTCACAAATATTCTTACTAAGATTTTTCCTAAATATTATAGGTTCTCTCCCTTGGAACCTCTCTCTGAGCATTCTCTATTGATCCTCTAGGCTTCTACACCTACACACTCTCACACAGATACATATTTCCCTTCTTTGATACCACTTGATGAGGAGCGATTCCGGGGGTCCTTCAAATCGATGGACCTATGGGTTATGGCCCATGAAATGGATTGGAATGTCCATGGCAAGAACACTTCCTCAATTTCCTTTTATAATCTGCACCCTAGAGCACAATGACCATCTATAATTATTCTAATGATCATTCCATGAAGTTCATAAGCACTTCATCATATCATAATTCCCTCTTGATCTCCTATGTTCACTATTTGATTTATGTCTCGATCCCTCTCCACTGGAGTTCATTATCATGCATCATGGCTTTGACTTCATTCTCCAATCAACTCTCAATTACGAGTCATCCATTCCACAAAATGGACAGTCATATCTCTTGTTTCGAACCCCTTTTCACTCTAATTTGATGTTATCGGTTCTCCATAAATTTCATTAAATCCTACACTCCATTCCCATGTCAATGAAAAACACTGCATGAAATGTATGCTCTAGTTCCAAAAGAAAATATTGGACACAAACAAAATTTAATGCGCGGGATTTACAATAGAAATGAAAAAATAAATCTCCACACTCATGATACACATGCCAAATTCATAGAGGTACTGAAGGTCATTGAGTATGATCTATGGAGAGTGTCGAGTGGTATGGATTTCCACTACAGGACTTGCAAGTCCCACCATTTCCTTACCAACAACACATTGTTGCACATTGGGATAGATTTAAACCAATAAAAATACCCTTTTATCTCACTTAAATAACCTTGTGTTCTCTGTGTGATGTCAACATTCATATTTTCAAGGATTTCGCAGATCAAATAAAATGAGTCTTACAGATTTTATCACGGACATGATTTCATCAGATGACTTCAGTCTTATGTATTCAACACAAAGGATTAGACACACATAACAAGAAAATCAAATATAGATACCACAACGAATTAATCACACATTGATTATATTACATCGAGATTGACATTCACACAATAATATGGCCTTCTTTGTCATGACTTCCCTCTTGGCCCGATATATACAATTTTTGGACTCCTCCTTAGAGGTCCCACATGATTACATTTAAGAAAAATGATATGCCTCCTAGAATATTGGAAAAATATTGGAAAACATTGCGTTCTCTACCACGATATGCCTCCTAGAAGGTTCAAGAACTTAAACTTTGACTTGGGGTGGTTTTTATCCTGCATCAGACTCCTAGGGTAGAAAATATTCATGATCTCCTAATCATGTGTCTTCATTGTTGCACTATCTTCACTCTTTGATCTTCCTTTTTCCTCATGCATCATAACATTTAGCTTATTATCATGCTCAACAGTGAGTTGCAACCAAGCCTCTGCACCTGCTACCCAATACCTCACCAATATTCCTCCTGCGCTTTTCCATTTTGTTATTACAAGTTCTCTCCTCTGGAACCTCTCTCTAATAATCCTATTCTCCTCTAAGATTCTACACCCACCCACTCTCACATAGAGACATCTTTCCTTTCTCTGATACCACTTGATGAGGACAAATTCTAGGGGTCCTTCGAATCAATGGACATGTGGGTTATGGCCCATGAAATGGACTGGAATTTCCATGGAAACAAGAATTCCTCAATTTCATTTTATAATATGCACCATAGAGTACAATGACCATCTATAATTCTTCTAATTATCATTCCATGAAGTTCATAGGAACTTCATCATCTCATAATCCCCTCTTGATCTCCTATGTCCACTATGATATTTGTGGCTTGATCCTTTTCTAATGGCGTTCATTCTCATTCCTCATGGCTTGGAATTCATCCTCCAATCGACACTCAATTACCATTCATCCATTCCACTAAATGCATGGTCATATCTTTTGTTTCGAACCCATTTTCACTTTACTTTGATGCTACCATCTCTCCATAAATGTTATTAAAGAATACACTAAATTCCCAGGTCGATGTCAAACAGTCCATGGAATGTATACTCTCATTCCAAAGGAAAATCTTGGACACAAACAAAAATGAATGTCCAGGATTTACAACAAAATTGAAAAAATAAATCTCCACACTCAGGATACGTGGGCCAAATTCATAGTGGTACTGAATTTCATAGAGTAGGAGTTATGGAGAGTGTAAAGTGGTATCAATTTCCACTATAGGACTCATAGGTCCCACCATTTCCTTACCATCAACCTAATGTTGCACACTAGGACATATTTAAGAGAATAAAAATACCCTTTTATCTCACTTAAATAACCTAGTGTGCTCTGTGTGATGTCAACGTTCATATTTGCAAGCATTTCATAGATCGAATAAAATGAGTCTTGCAAATTTCATCACACACATGATTTCATTAGATGAGTTGAGTCTTACAGATTCAACACACATGATTACACAAAAATAATAGGAAAATTAAAGTTAGATACCACAATGATTTAATCACACACTGATTATATTACATCGAGCTCGAAATTTACATAATAATATGGCATTCTTTGGCTTGGCCTCCCTTTTGGCCCGATATTTAAAATTTCTAGCCTCCTCCTTAGAGTTCCCATAATATTACATTTAATAAAAATGATAAGAAATCGTGGATCATCCCAGATCCACATATTTCCCCTAAAATCTCTAATAAAAGACTTAAAACAACCATTATATACCAACAAGCCCTATCAAAATTTCATAAATCAGGTAAAATCATGTTCTCTACCACAATACACCTTCTATAATGTTTGAGAATTTCAAATTTGACTTGGGGTGGTTTTTCTCCTTCATCACATTGCTAGGGTAGAAAATATTCATGATCTCCTGATCATGTATCTTCATTGTTGCACCATCTTCACTCTCTAATCTTCCCTTTTCCTCATGCATCATAATGATAAGATTTTCTTCATGCTCAACAGTGAGATGCAAACAAGCCTTTGTAGCAAGCCTCCACATTTGCTACCCAATACCTCACCAAGATTCCTCCTAATATTTGGCCTTTTGGTATTACAGGTTATCTCCTCCGGAACCTCTCTCTGAGCATCCTTTTCTCCTCTAGGCCTATGCACCTACCAACTCTTACATAGAGACATCTTTCCTTGCCCTAATACCACTTGATGAGGACTATTTTTGGGGGTCCTTCGAATCGACGTACCTACGGGTTATGGCCCACGAAATGGATTGGAATTTCCATGGCAACAATAATTCATAAATTTCCTTTTATAATATGCACCCTGGAGTACAATGACCATCGATAATTCTTCTAATTACCATTCTATGAATTTCATAGGAAATTCATCATCTCTTAATCCCCTCTTGATATCCTCTATCCACTATGATATGTTTGGCTCGATCCTTCTCCACCAACACTCATTCTCATTCATAATGTCTTGTACTTCATTCTCCAATTGATGCTCATTTACTGGTCATCCATTTCACAAAACAGATGGCCATATGTCTTGTTTGGAACCACTTTTCACTTCACTTTGGTGTTATTAGCTCTCCATAAATGTCATTAAACCCTACACTGCATTCTGAGGTTGATGAAAAAAACTGCATGAAATATATTCTCTTGTTCCGAAGGAAAATGTTGGACACAAACAAAATTGAATGGACATGCCTTACAATAGAAATGAAAAAATAAATCTCTACACTTAGGATACGCAGGAAAAATTCATAGTGGTATTGAATGTCATATAGTAGGAGTTATGGAGAGTGTCGAGTGTGGTATGCATTTTGAATACAAGACTCGTAGATCCCACCATTTCCTTACCAACAACACAACACTACACACTAGGGAAGCTTTCAACCAATAAAAATATTCTTTTATCTCACTTAAATAACCATGCTTGCTCTGTGTGATGTCAATGTTTAGATTTTCAAGGATTTCATAGATCGAATCAAATGAGTCTTATGGATTTCATCACGCACAAGATTTCATCAGATGAGTTGAGTCTTATGGATTCAACACATAGGATTACACACACATATCAGGAAAATCAAAGACAAATACCACAATGATTTAATCACACACTCATTATATTACATCGAACTCGACATTTACACAATAATATGGCCTTCTCTGGCATGGTCGCTCTCTCGGCCCAATATTTACAATTTTTGGCCTCCTCCTTAGAGTCCCCATAGACTTACATTTAAGAAAAATGATAAGAAATTGTGGATCATCCCAGATCCATGGATTTCTCCTAAAATATCTAATATCATACTGAAAACAACCATTATATACCAACAAACCTGATCAAAATTACATAAATCAGGAAAAAATCACAGTCTCTGCCACGATGTGTGTTAGGTAGCTAGAGAGGTAGTAGTAGGGGCACAGAGGGCCCATAGTGATAATAGTGGATGCCATTCAATGTAAGGTGGACTAGGTCCACTATATTATTAAATAAGGCCCACTATGGTAGTTAGATATAATAAATGGGTAGTTAGATATAATAAATGTAAGAGGACTTCTTAGAAGGTTTTACTTCTAGAAGATTCCTCCTCTAGAATGTTCTTAGTTGATGGTAGCACTATATAAAGAGGTTCAAGAAATGTAATGGGACATGAAGAGAAATATTGTATTTTGATTTGAATCTCATTAGGAGGTTGTTGCCTCGAAGAGGCAAGTGAACAGGAGAGGATCCAATTTTCTTACAATAAAGTGTGGTTTCTTCTATCTTGCTTTGTGGATCTATTTTTTATTCAATATTTGTGGTGATTATATTTGTAGATCTATTTAGGTTCATAACAATGCACCTTATAGAAGGTTCAAGAACTTCAACTTTGACTTGGTATGGTTTTTCTCTTCCATCCATATTTCATTTTCTGTCATATAAAGCTTCAAATGGGCTCATCTTCAATGAAGCTTGATACCCATTATTACAGTCAAACTCATCCAAATGCAAGTAATCCTCCCACTTAGATGGTGTATCCATCAAATACATTATCAACATGTCTTCAATTATTTGGTCGACTTTATCTGTCTTCCCATCCAAATGTGGATGGTATGTTGTGCTAAAATTGAAATTTGTACCAAATCCTTAAATAACCCTCTCCAGAAATTTGAAGTGAACTTTGTATCTCTGTCTGAAATAATTTCCTCAAATATTCCATGTAACCTAGCAATCTCCCTGTTGGCATAGGGGCATACCCAGGGCTCAATGCTACAACAACGCACCAACAAAACCCTAACTACTGACCCTTTTGGCAACACCTGTAAATCAAATGAAGTCTCATTCGAGGTAGAGGCAGGGGTGGTTGCAGGACTCAGTTGTCTGCAACCTTAGCTGGGACACATATATGTGATTATAACACTTAATAGATCACTTAGCACCATTAGTTCATCATTATCTAACCAATATCTACTCCGCAGAGAAAACAGAGCATCGCAACATTCACCCTGATCTAATTATTTAAGAACTTAGCAAAGGAATTAGATCAGATCTAGAAGATTCAAGCACTAAGCAAGTTCATAGATGTCAGATTTAGCATCCAGATTCATCATAAGAAAAAATCATAAACATATCTATCTATCTATATCAAATCACTTAGAAAATAAAACATAAACACATCAGAACATTGCACAAAGAAGAATAACACAGTATTTACGTGGTTCACCCCCACCCCGGGGATACATCCACCAAATCTTCTTTTTTATTAGCTTCAATTAGTCATCTACATGCACATAGACAAAAACCCTTACTCCACATAAGACAGGAGATCTTCCCAACTTGCTAGATCCTCCTTCCTTATGTTATAGCACAAAGCCCTCCACAGTCTCTTACAATGACTTGCACTTAGCTATGAAAGTCTCACACAGTATGCATGAAGCCTTAGAATTCCTGATCACACAAATCCAACTCTTAGCATTTAGCCAACTTGAAAAACACTTGTGCACTACTCAACTACTTCTTAAATTTCCTAGCCTTTTATTTACACATACAAAATAGGTCTAAACATGGGTAAAACCATGGGTCGACATCCCATTCCCGTTACATATTCCCAAATCCCAAAAATGACCCAAAAAGGGGTCGAGATCCCATGATGTCTGCTTCGTCTTGCGCTCTATCTTCGACAGGCTGTCGAAGTCCCAAAATAGGTCAAACTTGACCAAGGATCTCCCAAAACTTGGTCAAGGGCCAACAGGCCCCCAACACTCACCTGTGACTCATCCCGAGTCAGTCTGGTATGACTAGTTCTGATTCGAATGCCTTGAGCTTTGCTAGAGCTTCTTAGACTTGTTGTTGTGCTACAACCTCCTATTCAATGAACTCGTGGATGAAAACATCATTTAAAGGTCCCTCTAGACATTGTTCTGCTCTACCTCTATAAACAATTGATAGGCCTTATCTTGCATAGGTTGGAGTTTCTGAGTTACCTCCATAACTCTGCTCTTGGTAGTATAGATTTGTTGTTGCGTAGTGCGTTTCTCTTAGGAGCGCTTCATTCTTTCCATAGTTGAAAGGGACTTCAACTGCTCGTATATCTTTTCGGCTTGATACTTCACCTCTTGGAGTTGTGATTCCAGTGCCTTCAGTTCCAGGTTCTCTGTGAGTTGTTCATAGGTCTGGGAACTGTGATTAGTGAGGTGATTACATTCCAAGGTATAGCCTTGAGCCTTTCAACTACGATCCTGGTGGTTGCTTCCCTTTGTTCTCTTACATTTTGTAGGGTCTTGGGTACTACGTGTAGCTCCAAATCTTCTATGTGTTGTTGTAGTTGTTGGATCACTTCTTCAAGTTGTGCTACTTGTTATGGAACTCAATATTAAGCCTTTAATTCTACGAATGTCAGAAAGAGAAGTTCTCTATTGACCATTTCCTTTAATTCGAGTTGCTCCACGAGAAACTGTTCCTTTTCTTATCGTAGCTGTGATTTTTCTTTTTCAAACTTAACTTGGAGAGAAATATTTTTCCATTTTTCATCACCGCGTTGCTCTACTAGTACCCCTTGTACTTGTGTCAAAGCCTGGGTGGCTTGTGCTATTTCTTCTTATGCTCATCGAAGGTGAGCTTCGACTGTATCGACTAAGTAGTGGAGTTGAGCTGGCTCATCTCCCAATTTTGGTCCTCCCTGCACAGTGGAGACTACGCAGCTAGATTGTAGGGCTTGTTGTACCCCTCGGAGTTCAATCTCAGTTCGATCATACATATCCTCTTGCTTTGCTTCTTCTTTCTCTTATGTTTACAGTAAATCATCTTGTAGGGTTGCTATGAGGAAATCAAAGTTGTCAGAGGTGAGGATGGTCTGCATCTTGTTAATGGTGTCCTTCTCTTTATTTCGAGAGTAAGGTTTCAGAGGAGAACCTTCTCTCTTTTTCAGGGGATCAACCTTGTCTCCCTGCTTCTATTCGACTTATTTGGCATCTAACTCTTCACCATCACCTCCTTTCTCTGGTGATATGGAAGAAATCTTGATGGATGCGGTGTCTAATTCATGGACCTCTTCGGTCTTCTTTGCCCCGCTAGGTATGGGTGTATCCTACACAGTTTCTGGGCTATTGATGTCAGATATCTCCATAGGGTCTTCTGAAATAAGAAGGTCCATTGACCAGTCCTTGGTGATCTCTTCCAAGTCATCCTTCGTCATCTTGTAGTAGGACTGAAGTTGTTTCTTGTGTTCGTCAGTGCACGTTGTGATGTAAGTGAAATGTCGATCTGCATTGAACTTCATCAGAGGACTAAACCGATGTAGAGTGTTTGGATTCATGTGAGGCTCGTACTGTATGGCTACCTTCAATTGATTGTCATAGGTATGAAAAAAAACATTTGACTGCAACTGTTTATTCATGTCGCTTGAGTACCATAGCGTATTGAACTTCATGACCAGTGGTTCAAAAGGCTCGATGTCTGAGAAGGTCATACCTTCTAGCATATCCAAAGAAATAAAGGCTATAAGGATCAAGAGTCAGCTGAAATGAAATTTGTATCCTTGATATTTTTCTTCTCTACAGTCGAGTTCCAATTAGTTCACCAGGTACTTCACCCAGTTCATATGTAGGCCTTATGCACACTTCCCTACTAGATCGACTACAAACCAGTGACTTGGGTGGGTCAATTCTTTTGGAATAACTTTTCTGCAATCAATTGACAAATGAGGTGCACTGCGCCACTTTGGATAGAAGCTACTTTGTAACCTCACGTTTCCTTCTCGACATCTCCATAAGTGTCTTTGATCCGATGTGCTAGAGCACAATCCATGTCTTTTCTAGGGTAAAACTCTTGTGGATCAGGTCCTTGCATACCTAACCCCATGATCTGATTGATCAGTGTTGGGTCAACTATTATATGATAGTTTATCCCCAAATAATTACCATGGTAACAAGACAACAATATCTTAACAGACGCATTCACCTTCTGGTGTCGTCCAAAGTGAGGAATATTAATGACATTGAGCAGCGTGGACTGCGCGAGGTTATGGGTCCATTGCTGAGGGACAATCTTAGAATTATTCCCTTTAGTTCTAGTTAGGTCCTTATGTGGGACGAGTATGTGATAGACATTCCGGTCACTGAGGTTGAAGTTGCTAAAATTCAATGATGCAATCTTACCTTGGTCTGCTTGAACTATGAGGATTCCCTTTGAGAGGTATGCAGTGACCAAGGCGTACTCAAAATATCTAGGTATGTTGTCTTGATTTACTACGCCACTCAGGGGTGGAATATAGGTAGGTAATATGGTCAGGATCAATTTAGCATTCACTAGATCATCCCCGTGCTTGGTTTTTTTTTCATCTAATGGTCGGTATGTTCCAGCTCTGCGAGTAGTCGATGGAGAGGTTGGTAGTCCTTTCTTCGACGATTCTTGTATACCTGTAGACATCAACATGACTCTTTCAATCATGAGGTCGATCAAAAATTCTTCAACAACTTTCTCAACAATGCTCAATTCATCCGACATACACACTTGGGGTTAACAATCTCAGGTTCGGGGAATAACTTAGACACTATAATAGGATAGACAACATGAGTGCGATGATCATTGTATAAAATCAACTTAGTCTGTGGTCTCAAACTCTCAGATGGAAAAAGTGTCACAACGGGATAAACAGATAACTCAGCAATGGGTCGCTTGCAACGGGTATGAAGCCTTCATTAACTCTATTTTGTCTGTTATGGCACGGTCCCAATGGTCAGATGGCAAGTTGTCTGTCCATAAATGTCTTTCTATCTGTTCAGGGCATTTCTATAATGGTTATAATGTCCCCAATGGTTATATTGCTTCGCCATGGTGAAGTGCCATGTGTTGTTGTTCTGATATCCCGACGAAGCTCCAATTTTGCAAATTTTTCTTCTGCAAGTTTTCCTCTAGAACCTTCTACAACTTGTTGATCTTATCTCACTTCTTTCTTAG
Organism: Picea glauca; assembly: GCA_000966675.3. NCBI lineage: Eukaryota > Viridiplantae > Streptophyta > Pinopsida > Pinales > Pinaceae > Picea > Picea glauca. Next base: position 1,203,969 of record JZKD02S1674325.1, on the reverse strand, counting down.
CTTTCTAGCCTTCTTCCCAGTGAGCTTCATCTCGGTATGCCTTTTTCCATTCTGATTTTTATCTTCTTTTGACATGGTGACTTCGCGTTGTTGAGATCCTTTCCTAAGATTCACAGGTGATCCTTTATCTGGAATAGGTACTTCAATATTCATTGGTTCTTCTAGTGTTCTTGAAACTTCAACATCCGGGTCTCTAGTGTTAAATGGATTTGATCCGTTCTTCCATTCTTCAATCAAGTGTGCGATCCTTCTAGTCATGAATTCTTTTAACTCTTGCTTCTTTTTTTCTAAACATTCCTCTTCTTCTTGCCTTCTGGCCTGATCTCTTTCAATCCAAGGTTTTCCTAGTAGCATGGTAAATGGGGCATTGTTCTCAATAAATTTAATAATCTCAAAATATTCCTCTATCGAAATTCCATTAGCATTCATAGGTATCCAGGTGAGATTTCCACAAATATTTATCAGCTTTCCTTTGAATAGTCCTATTCCTCCTAGTGAAGGAATCATTGCAGGATTCCCTATAACTTCCCACATTCTCTCTGTCATTATATTCACCCGTGTTTCCTCATCTAGAACACGGTCAATGTCGAAGTCTCATATTCTTGCTTCAAGGCATTCTTTTTCGTTGAATATCCCTGATAATCTGACATGTCGGTGATCATTTAGGGTTTCTCTTATCTGTAGCAATACTTTCTCTGATTCTTCTTGGGATTCTATCATAATCTTAGTTTCTGGATCTGCGTTAGGGTTTTCTTGTCTCATGTTCATTCCTTCAAGCTTAAAAATCATTTTATAACAATTCAATACTTCATGGTCCATAGCTTTACAACAAAGACAACTAGGTATTCTCCCAGGGCATTCCTTAGCAAGATGCCCTGGTCTTCTGCAACTATAACAGAGGGTTAATCCTCTCTTTCTTTTAAATTATCCCCAACCTTTCCTCTATTGTGCACTAGGATCATGGTATCTAACCTACATACTTATTATTCCAAACATTCTTTCTATGCATAGGTATAACATATTTTTCACTATTCTTATAAGATCTATTCATATCAAACCTTCTTTCATCTATTAGTGCCCTAATTTTCAATCTAGGACAAAATCTATCAAACATACCTATATCCATGCTTTAGAAACAAAAATTTCCACTTATCTTACTTCTATAGAGCACAAATCTTTCAGATCTAGAACTTTTCAATATTCTTACCTTTATTAGAGCACAGGGATTTCACATCTTACCTCTTTTAATAAAGAATTCTCACATTACCTTTCTTAGAGCACAAATCTTCCGGATCTTACCTCTTTTATTCATATTGGACTTCTTTTCCTTAGCACAGAGCTTGCCAAACTAGTAGAGTACTGCGCACTAGAGCAACAGATCTACGCACAGAGATTTCACAATTTCAGGTCAGATCTTTGCAGAGAAGTTCTTCTTCCTTAGTTCCCAACAATCATAGTTTTAGTTCCGAGCAATGGAACCATTTTTTGGCAAAGGGGTAGACCTAGGGTTCAACGCTAAAACAGTTCACCAACACAACCCTAACTACCATCCCTTTCGGCAACACCTACGAAGTAGATGAAGTCTCACCCGGGGTAGAGGCAGGGGTGGTTGCAAGACTCAGGTGTATGTAACCTTATCTGGGACAAAGATATGTGATTATAACACTTAATAGAGAACTTAGCACCGTTATTTCATCATTATCTAACCAATATCTTCTCCGCAGAGAAAATAGAGCATCACAACATTCACCCTGATCTAATGTATATAAGCACTTAGCAAAGTAATTAGATCAGATCTAGCATATTCAAGCACTAAGAAAGTTCACATATGTCATATCTATCATCTAGATTCATCATAAGCACAAATAATAAATAGATCTATTTATCTATATCAAAGAACTTAGTAAATAACACATAAACACATCAGAACATCGAACATAGCATAATAACACAGTATTTATGTCGTTCACCCCCACCCTATGTCCACCAACTCATCTTCTTCTTTATTATCTTCAATTAGTCATCTACATGCACAGAGCCAAAAAACCTTACTCCGCATAGGACATGAGATCTGCACAGCTTGCTAGATCCTCCTTCCTTGCATTACAACACAAATCCCTCCATAGTCTCTTACAATGACTTGCACTTATCTCTGCAAGTCTCACATAGTATGCACAAATCCTTACAATTACTAATCACCCATATCCAACTCTTAGCACTTAACCAACATGCAAAACACTTGCGCACTACTCAACTACTTCTTACATTGCCTAGACTTCTATTTATACATACAAAATAGGCCTAAACATGGGTAAACCCATTGGCCGACATCCCATTCCCGTTACATATTCCCAAATCCCAAAAAGGACCCAAAAAGGGATCGAGATCCCACGATCTCTACTTCATCTTGCGCTTCATCTTCAACAGGTTGTCAAAGTCCCAAAATAGGTCAAACTTGGCCAAGGGCCAACATTCCCTCATGTAAATTTATGCAATTATTAGCTATTGTATGAGTCATTTTTACAGGCAAAAAATGAGAAGATTTGTTAATTTATAAACAAACACAATTATTGAATCATGTTTCCTTGTTTTCCTGGGAAACTTTGTGATAAAATAAATGGCTACCACTTCCCATTTCTTCTTTGGAAATGACAATGGCTATAGAAAACCCATTGCGTGACTATGCTCAAATTTCACTCTCTAACATTCCATGCATCTAGTAATGTAATCAACAACATCCTTCTTCATTCTCAGCCAAAAGAATTGGCTTCTTACTGCTACAATTTTTTTTTGGTAACCGATATGTCAAGCATATGAAACATTATACATTTCCCTTAACTCCAAGTTCCTAAGTTTTCCGAAACTGGGAACATAAACATTGTTCTTATGCATAAGGAATCCATCCTCTTTAATCTCATACCCTTTGTATTTCTATTGTACATTTTCTTATTGTAAACTCTCTTTTACCTGTAGGTAATGATGGTATGTAATAGAAACATCCAAAATTATACTTTTTAAATCTAACTGATGCATACTAATGGTTGTAGAATGCATAATATGTAGCCTTTTGCTGAGTGCATCAACAACTTTTCTATGTTTCCCTTTGATATGCTTGATGTTGAAGTCATACTCACTTAAAATTTCGGCCATCTCGTATGTCTAGCATTTAAAGTTGGTTTCTCAAAAAGGTACTTCAGACCACTATGGTCTATCCTTAGTTCAAATTTATTCCCCATTAAATAATGCCTCCACATCTTCAAGGCATGAACTATAGCATAACGCTCCATATCATGTGTGGCATAGTTCCTCTCATATTCTTTAATATTTATGTACTCATAACTAATGACATGTCCATTTTGAGTGCGGAATCCACCAAGTCCTCCTTTGCATGCATCTGTACAAACCACAGAATTTTCATTTGGGTTAGAAATCATCAAAACAAGTGCACTAGTAAGTAATTATTTCAACAAGTTAAAATTCTCTTCACAATTTGTTGTCTATACAAACTTAGTTCCCTTATGTTGTAAAGAAGTGATAGGATGAGCAATCTTAAATAATCCTTCAATACACCTCATGTAGTATCCATATAATAACATAAAATATCTAACTTCTAAAACATTATTTGGTGTTCACCATCCTCTAATGGCTTCAATATTCTCTAGATCTATTTTTATACCTTCCTGTCCCAAATAATGGATTTTTCTTGGTAAAAATAACACTTGATTCGCTTCGAATAGAACTGACATTCCCTTAGTACTTGTAGCACCAACCTTAAGTAATGTTCATTCTTTTCTTCGGACTTAGAATAAATAAGTATGTCATCCAAGAATAAAATGACAAACTTATCTAGATAATTTCTAAATATGTGAATCATTAATCACATAAAGGTAGTTGGTGCATTGGTTAGTCCAAATGTCACCACTACAAATTCATAATGTCCATACCTAGTTCTAAAGGTTGTCTTACTGATGTCTTTTTCCTTAATTCTTACATGATGGTATCTAGCTCTTAAATATTATTTTGAAAATATATTTGGTCCTCTTAGCTGATCAAAGAAGTCATCAATTTGGGGTAGAGCGTATTTTTTTTCACAACGTATTTATTCAAATTTCTGAAGTCAATACATAGCCTGAATGTTCCATCCTTCTTTCTCACAAAGAGTATTGATGTTGCGCAAGGTGAACAATTGGGCGTATGTACCCCTTCTTCAAGAATTATTCCAAATGCATTTGTAATTTTTTAACTATAGTTTACTCATTCTATAATTATTATTTGATACTCGGGAAACTCCTAGTACTAAATAAATAGAGAAACCTATCTCCCTCTTCGGTGGCAATCCATGTATTTCTTGGAATAAATATTCAAACTTTTTCAATACTAGAAAATATTCAAGGTTTAACCCTTTTTTATTTTATATTTCCTCCACATGAGATGCATACAATTGACAACCCTTCCTAAAAAATCTCTTCAGTTGTAAGGATGAAATATCCCTTATAGAAATGGGTCTTGGAATTTCTTTCACAATACTATGTTTTCCTTCTTCATCAATGCATGTAAATGTCTTGTCATGACAATCTAGGACAACATGATGCTTTTACAACCAATCCATTCCAATTAGGATATCATAAGATCCTAATGGTATGAGATTCATATCATCAACTGCATTTACTTCATTAATAGTTATTGGAAAATCTATGATTGTCTCATTGATCCTTCTTTTGGTTCAAGTGGCTAGTTGAACCAAACTCGATTTTTCAAGCTTACTTTTCTCCAAATGTAATATTTCCACTACATTAGGATCATTGCAACAATTAATTTCTCCCGAGTCAATTAAAATAGTAATAGGATGATTAATGATGCTACCTTCCACTTCGATCATATTGGATTGGAATTATGCTTGTCGATCTTCTAAGGTTGCATATATTCTTGGATGTTGTGCATGTTCTTCATTTTTTCTTATATTTGAGGGAAACACTTGTACATGTGGTATTCTTTGCATCCCAAACATTTTATTGGTGGTCTTCCCCTTTTTACGAATGAGTCTTCCTTCTTGGATTCATTCTTAGTAGATCGATCTTGTTGATTTACATTAGGATTGTTTATGTTAAAAGGAGGTTTGAATCCCATTCTCCTCTAATAAAAAATATCCTTCTTCTTATCCTTCCAAGAATTTTGCAAAGATTCTTCATCCTTGGCTTGCTCATACATTTACTTATCCTTTCTAATGGTTTCTATCAAAGTTCTAGGCTCATCATGTTGAATATTCTCTTTATAAAATGATGGAAGTCCACCCAAAAACCTATGTATCTTTACTTTCTCAACCTTGATAAATCCCACATACTTCAACAATCCTAAGAAATTCTTTCCATATTCTACCATGTTCATGCTCCCCAACTGAAATACAAATAACTCTTGCATATTCTTGTCATAGTAGTGTTATGAAAGATAATCCTTTTGAAAATACCTCTTGAATTTATTCCAAGTGATCTTGTTCTCATTCGTGTGTTCAACTTGCTTCAATTGATCCCAGCACATAACAACTTTTCCAAGCAAATGGTAGGTGTAAATTCTATCTTCTATATTAGAGGAGTAGTTATGAAACTAAAAATACTTCTTGATTCCAAGAAACTAGGATTCAACATCATCTTCCCTTTCTCTTTCACCATCAAAGGATGGTGGCTTAAAATTCCTCAAATCTCCTTGCAAATCGTCCAAATCATGTCTTCTTCTTTGATGTCTGACAGGAGACATTTCCAGGATACTTGTTCAATCCTCAGATGCATACGACTTCTTAGCTGAGTAAAGAGGTGAGTGATCTCTATGATTTATACTAGTCCTTCTTGAATGATTGGCTCTTCTGTAGTTATTTTTCTTTCATGCTATCTGTCTTCTCCCCCCTATCTTGAGCCCGATCCATTCCTTGCTTGCATCTGCAACTGATTTAGGTTCTAAATAATTTGGAAATTTATTTGATTTTGTTCTTTCATCATATTCTCATTATCTTCCTTTTAACTATGCACTTCTATTCTCAATCTTCTCATAGTCTTTATGAATGTTTATGGCCCCACTCTACTCATGTGTCTATTACATTATGTCTTTTCATTTCCAACAATGATATGTTGACCTTTGTCTTCTCTCTCATGAACAAAGGCCCCCTCTCCTTCCTTCATTTCTTTAATTTTCATTCTTATCTTTAACTAATATGTTTATACCCTTATTTATGCAAGAAAGTGTCCATGCAACATAATATT
>JZKD02S1674325.1:1161611-1185298 GCA_000966675.3 Picea glauca | reverse complement strand
ACCCTAGGAGATGAAGCGCCAAAAGTCATGTGGGCCCCGTTTGGGTAAGTTGGTGCATCAACTTCCCGGGGTTGTAACTTTTGCATACGATCTTCGTTTTAGGCGTGTGATAGCTTGTTGGAAAGGTATCATCGAGGAGTTTCATTTTGGGGCCTCAATCATGCCTTCGGCTATTATTGAGAACCTCGATCTCAAAAAACCTTCATTTAGGCCCTCAAAATGGCCCGGGAAGTTAAAACCTGCTAAAAATAGTAAATTGCCAAAATGGCCAGAAAACTGTTTTGAGCCATTTGGAAAAGATGGGTGGCCCCCGATATCCACCTGGATCAATGCCCCACACAAAATAATTGATATAAAATTCTGAAACTTGCACCCAAAATACTACAGACTGTTCACGATCCAATGAAACCAATCCCACTCAATTTGGATACTCTAGCAAGAAGTTATGATTGTTTTACTTGGAACACCTTCTTGAGACTAGTCAATAGGACTAGTCAGATACCCTATCTTACACAAGGTGTATATACAAATTTAAGATGATCCAGAAGCTGAAATTTTTACCATGGATACCTTACTAATTTCTGTAAGTGTCCTCCGAAGTTTAGGGTCTGAAACATTAGAGAAAATTGTTTATAGCGGAAATCCCACAATGACTCATGCCTTCGGCTATCATTGAGAACCTCGATCTCGAAAAACCTTCATTTAGGCCCTCAAAATGGCCCTGGAAGTTAAAACTTGCTAAAAATAGTAAATTTCCAAAAAGGCCAGAAAACTGTTTTGAGCCATTTGGAAAAGATGGGTGGCCCCCGATATCCACCTGGATCAGTGAAATGCCTTGAAAGTAATGAAACCCTGTAGTAGTGAATGGCTATCCTCATGGGACAGAAAAAACCATAAGACACTGCAAGTTAGTATTTTTTTTCGTCATTCACAACAATGATAGTAGTACTATGGAAGCTTAAGAGCAGTGAGGATGAATACCCATTCAGCTAACTTAATGAAATAATTACAGAGACAACCCCAAAATTCATGAATGACCTATCCTACAACCTATTGTAACTCAGGAAAGAGAGTTTGCCCCAAAATACCTGGTAAAGGAGTGACCTATTGGACGTGTAACGTCTTCATCCCTACATTGGATAGGAGACCTCCTCATTGTTGGGGTTACACGCAGAGTGAAGCTACAAAACTATTGTAGAGTGATTCTTTCTTAAAATTAAAAAATGAAAGTGAACAGAATGAATGATAACCTCGATAAAACCCTTTGCCTAATGGATTAATGGTGCAAGTTACGATCTGTACCTAGACCATGTGATTAGGGAGAGGTGGTAGAAGTACAATGGGCATGGAGGTCAAGCGATAGGCTGGAGGAGTACACTACAGGAGATATTAAATGTTGCAAGCATAGCTATTTAAGTCGTGACAGTTATATCTCTGTAGTTTTCTTATCAACATTCATGGTGGAGGGGAATGACAATCCAGTTAGGGTTATAGTTTAGTTTCCTAGTCGTCTGATTACACTTCCTGTCTCTTCCATATCATATTGTTAACCTCCTACCAAACTTGGTTACCATGAGGTCATTAAACAACAAGGAATGAGTAGTGTGTGCCAACTGTGAGCCATAACCACCTGAGTATTAATGCGTATGCACACTGGGGTATTATTAATAACGACTATGCGTAATAGGTACACTTTCGCATGAAAGCTATGTTGTGAATAGTACTTTATCCTATTGGTCATTGAGTATCCAAATAAAACTAGTTTAAAATTAAAAAAAAAATTAAAATGGTAAATTTGGGGAACGTTACATATGGTATCTAAGCAAAGGTTACAACACTTGGACCTTAAACATGGCCAAAAATGTTTGCTTAGCACATGCTTTCTGGTTTATGAAAAACTAACAAAACAATTACTGTTACAAATAGAAAAACTTTATTTCTGTTGTGATCATGGAAACATACAATGAAGCTGATATCAGACTCAAGGAGAATCCTGAGAAAATACCTCCTGAAGAACAGAGGCAGAACAGTGACAAAAGTTTGCCTACCGAGGTTGTAGAAACCATGAGAAATCTCATTGTGGAACTGCAAGTTTTCAAAGCAGACAATGAGAAACTGAAAAAACCACAACAAGAACAATAGGAAATAAATGAAGTACTGTTGCGTAGCATAGTAACAAAGAAGATCTCAAAAGACAATAATGAGGAATAAGAGGTCAGAAAAAGGGCCTCCAAAAATTCTGGTCTTTAAGGAGAAAAAGGAGACAAATCTTCTGAAGGTACACCATCAACGGAAGATAAAACAACCACGGGAAGAAAAAGGAAACAAGTGGACCATCTTGAGGGAGAGTTTAAGAAAATAAGACCGTCCATGATAGGAGAGGAGGCTGAAGCATGGTTAGTAGACATAAAAAAGTATTTCCATATCTACAACTATTCTAGAACTATGAAGGTCAGAATGGCCATCTATAATCTGAAAAGAAAAGAAAGCATATGGTGGCAGGACCTGAAGTTGGCCAAGGTCCTAAAGGAAAAGCAGATGGAGTGGTTGGATTTTAAGAAATAATTTAAGAAGCACTATTTATCTGAAAGTTACTATGAAAGAAAAACTAAGGCGTTTTATGAACTACGACTCAGTCAAATGTCTATGGGTGACCTGATAAACAAATTCCTGGAATTATTAAGGTTTGTACCTTATATCCGGGAGGACAAAGTAAAAATCCAATGATTCCTAAGTTGTTTACCACATTCCTATAACAACAGAATCAAATTCGACAACCCCAATTCCTTAAGTGAAGTTTTCAGGAAGGCCCGAATGTGTTACGACCAATACAAACAATAGTCGGAATTTCCCAAGGCTTAGAAAGACAAGAAACAAGATCGAATGAACCAATAGAATAAGGGATATCAACCAACCCCTTTTAGGAATGCAATAAAGATTTTTCCAAGGAAAGTATTTCAGAACACCCAAGGAGGTGGTAAACTAGTTAATCTGGGAACAAAGAAATTTGGGGACAACCCCGGAGAACCGTTAAAATGTTGGGAATGTAGAGAACCTCACTTAAGGAGGAAATGTCCATGATTAAATTTTGCAGCTAGGACTATGGTTCCCAACCTATAGGAAGCCTCTATGGTGGGAGATGTGGGAAGAAGTTTACATCAGATAAATGTAGTCATGGATGGCCGACAAGCTGATCACTAATCCACTGTAGTAGAAATTGAAGGTAAAGTTAACAATACTCGTGTTTCTATTTTAATTGATCCATGCGATACTTTGAGTTATATTTCTCCTGGTGTAGTGGATTCAAATCAACTTAAGAAAACAAGACATGCAAAATCTTGGCTAGTACAACTAGCAACAGGAACAAAAAGAAAAGTATCTAATTTTATTTATGACTGTGAGTTCAGTTTAGGTGGTCAAAACACAAAGATAAATCTGAATATTCTAGCATTAGGGTCTTATGATATAATTATCGGAATGGACTGGTTAGAAAGGCATAAATCGATTTTATATTTTTATGAAAAATCACTCAAGTATAAAGACGAAAACGACACTGTTAGGACAGTTCAAGGCATACAAAAACCAGTCTTAGTTAGGCAGATTTCAACAATGCAATTTAAGAAGTGCATGAGAAAAGGTTGTAAGATTTATGCTATCCAAGTGACATATTTGTTGGAAAAAGAAAATAAACCTAGATTAGAGGATTTTCGCATCTTGCATGATTTTAGAGATGTGTATGTTGATGAGATACCCTAATTTCCCCCAAGGAGAGAGATAGACATCTCTATCAACCTGCTACCTGGTTAAGCTCCTATATATAAGGTGCCCTACCGAATGTGTTTACCCAAATTAACAGAATTAAAGATTCAAATACAAGAACTGTTGGACAAGAAATACATCTGGCCAAGTGTCTCACCATGGGGAGCACCGATCCTTTTTGTTAAAAAGAAAGACAAAACTCTAAGACTATGCATTGATTACAAACAATTAAACAAAATGATGGTCAAGAACAAATACCCCTTACCTAGAATCAATGTTTTGTTCAATCAAGTAGGTGGGGAATTTTTTTTTTCTAAATTGGATTTAAGATCTGGTTATCATCAGGTTAGAATAAAATATGAGGACATAAGTAAAACAATATTTCGAACGAGATATGGACATTACAAATTTGTTGTTATACCGTTTGGTCTCACTAAGGCGCCAACAACGTTTATGTATTTAATGAAAAAAAAAATTAGTCAGTACTTGGATAAGTTTGTTTTGGTATTTATTGACGATATCCTAGTGTATTTTAAAACAAAAGAAGAACATCAAGAACATCCAAGGATAGTACTGCAAACTTTAAGAAAACATAAGCTGTATGATAAATTCGACAAGTGTGAATTTTATCAAAATAAAATACAGTACCTAGGACATGTAATATCTGAAGAAGGTATTGCAGTCGACTCAGAGGAAATAAGAGCCATCATGGAATGGTTGATCCCTAAGTACGTAGCAGACATCTGGTCATTCATGGTGTTATCACTCTGTAAATTCCTAGAGGTTGCTGGAAAGCAGAAGAAACTTACCAGAGGTAACCTTATCTAACCACTTCGAAACTCGGATCTAGCCCTGCCAGTTTCAGAGAGGGATCTCTCTGTAATATTTAACTTTGTTTTAAAGTCAAATATTAGGCTAGTTAAAATATGTAGGACCAAGTTGTTTGTTTTTATAAAATGGATAAAAGGTTTTATGCATTCATTAGGCTATCAGGTCTGTTTTATAAAGGTAGAGATCAAAGAACAGATGTAAAGATTCTTTTCACAGGGAAAGATAATGCAATCATTGGATTCTTTATAAATAAAATGATGGACAACAGAAAAAGGCGAGATTGATTAATTATAACCAAGAAGCATTTAAGAATTTCTTGACTACAACATAAGAAGAAAAACACTTAGATCTTTAAAAGCTAGGAACAGAGTACACAAAGGTAAATTCTGAAACTTTAACTCCTTTTAAATGATCAGGTTAGAAGATGATAACTAAGAGAGATATGCATTCAACTGAGAATAGAAAACTTCACCAATAGATGACACACAAGAATATTGAGAAACATCTCTTTATATTACTAGAAGATCTCTTGATAAAAATTACAATGCTTACAACTTGCTACGGTGTAAAAATCAACCCTCACTACTTTGAAGTTTGAAGTATTTATCACAAAAATTACAAATGACCCTGTCATTAACTGATCAAGACGTGGCAGATTCTAAATCTAACTAACTAGATAACAAGATGCAAAAATGTAGGAACCGATGATTATCTGTTGTTTCCGTCATGATGATTTTGGGCAAGGTCGTTGGTGAGTCATTCATGTGACATTGACTGCTCTGCATGCTGAGTCAGACTGTACATATCATCCCTCATTCAATAAAAGTGCACAACTCCTCCCATCTTTGCTGACTAGGAATGGTGACTTTGAGCAGTATTCAGTAGATTTCATCCATTTCTGTATATTTAGAAAAAGTAGGCTTGATGATGAAAATATATTTGATCTCGTGCTGAATACTGAGGTTCGGCTGCAAAGTCTCTAGGAACACCTTGCCTGTGATGCTACCCTCTATACCAGAAAACTTGGAACTTTCCTTGGCCACCGTGGTGATCTTATGCTTTTAGTCAGGGAGGGTCAACAACTTGTCATTTAGGACCAGTAAACCAGGAAGTCCTTTCTTCTTCAAAACCTTGATCTTGCTGAAAAACCTTTGAACTCCAACCTCTATTTTCTAGGCTTTCTCCTCCAGTTGTAACATCAATCCTCTTTTAGTCAAAACTCTTTTGACTTCGAGGATAGTTTTCATTCTGTCTTCAACTTTTAGGTCTTCTATCTCTTCCTTAGTCTTTGAATTCAGAAACTTAATGATTTCATTAGCTTCTGTGGGCATTTCACCTAGCTCTCCTCTTATTTTGTCGATGGCCTGCCTAGTCCTCAACACCAGTTCATGTTGCTCAAACATGATTTGCACCATGGGCCATATTTCGTTAATGGATTTGGAGATATCTGTCCAAATGTTCTCCTTAGCCTCTGCTAGTGTTTTACCTCCCACTGTTTGTTTCTTAAGCTACTTCATTTCCTTCTTGAGCTTTTCCAATGCTTGTCTCTCAATGTTGTAGCTTGTATGGGATGAATTATTAAGATCATGGATATTATCAACCTCTTTTTTTAGTCTGTCGATCTTTGTTCCTCGTAGGGTCATCTCCTCCTTTGATTTTTCTATCTCTACAGTCTTTTCCAGAGCTGTCAGTGGAGTGGCTGATGGAATCTTTGTTGTAGTGGTTGTTGAGACAGTCATTGTTCTGACTCCTGTGAGAGGAACTGCACTTAGTGGTATGACTTCCATTGGTGTCATTTTTTCTTTCTCCTTTACTAACCTCTTCAACTCTACTTCCATGTCCTTTATCTATGCATTCTATTCCATGATCAATTTTAGCATTTCCTCCTTCTCCCCTTCTGTCTCAGCTATAACTTTGGCCTATGAATCCTCTGTAGCTGGAAATTTTAGTTGATTCCTCAGAGATGTTATGTCAGCATCCTTTTTCTTAACCAAATCCTCAGCTACCTTCACATTTGAAGGATCATACCTGATTTTGAGTACCAATTCTTCCAAGGATTTAACCTTGTTCTCCTTTGCAAAATAAGATATTTTCTCCAGTTTTAATTGGGTCTGAACATTGTTTAGAGGGACCTGTAATTTCACAATGATAGAGGAAGCATGAGCCAATGTGGAGAAAACCATTTCTCCAGTCTTCCTGTGCAGATCCATCTGGTCAGCTCGGTGGACTTGTTTGGCATCAAATTCAAAAGTCAACCTTTTATAATCAATGACCTCCTTTGGATGGGGTGCTTGTGCCTGGAAGAATTTCATATGCATTCTCCCCTTCTTTGTATCAAAATCTTATAATAATCTATGTTGTGTTGTGGAGGTTTGATTCCAAAACTGAGCATAAGTGTTGCTGTTGAACATCTGATTCTTCTTCTTGATCATATCATATTTCTCAAAAATACTCATCTTTGCACCCCCTTGATTTGGCGGGTTGATTAGTGAGGTGTCATTTTGCTTCTTGGATGAATAAGTAGGAAATATCTGCTGGTTGATTGAGACAAGAGGTGAATGATCCCCTTTTGTAATTATCGTGGACTGGGTTCCCTTTACACCAGTTGTGTTAGTTGTATGACTGGCTTTCGGCCTTTTGGTGTATACCTAGAAATCCTCAACTGAGATTTCTGTGGCTGAAGGGGAAGTATCCTTTCTGGGCCTTTTCTCCTTTGGTACCTGTGGAGTAGTAGTCTACGAAATCATGGTTAAGGAAGACTATTGTTCAGTGTCTTCTAGGGTGTTCACTTCCCAATCTGTTTGGTTCACATATTTCTCAATTTCTGGTTTGAGTGTGTGAGCATATGGAGAGATTTTGTTCTTCGATCTCATCTTTGCAATCATCCCACATGGATCATAGTGCCAAGTGAAATTGGTATTAAACTTCATGTCCTTCAATAATTTATCTACCTCTTCACTAACAGCTTGACTGTTGCAGATAAAAGGTCCTATTTTCCCTTTGATTCTCATATGTTGTTTCTTCTTCAGAGATACAAAATGTATATCGTCCAAATTTATCATTTGTCTAATAAACTCCAGGTCAAATGTCCTGACAGGAAAATATGTGGGCAATTTGTATGGAGCTAACTCACACCCATATACCCTGATTTCTATGTGATTTTGATAAAGGTACCAATATCCAGTCTTTGCGAGGTCTGAAAGGTGTAAAATTCTCTGGACCTCCTCATTTACCCTCGGCTCTAGTCTTCCACTGAGCATGCTCACCACTGGATGGTAAAACTGCTCAATAAAGTGTTTAAAATTGAACTTTGTGGAGTTTCTTCTGAGCAACGAAGTCCAAGAAGTCACTGCCTCTGGTTTGTCATTCTGGTTGATTTTTTGCATAGGGTAAACGAGTCTGTCTGCTTGGAAGAAAGTGAGCATGTAATCCAGTATTGAAGAATACTGGAACATACCCTCAGTGGAATGGAGTCTAGTCGAGATTGACAAGAGGTGGGAGGAAAGGGTTTTCCTCGACTACTGATTTTTTGGATTTTGGCCCCATTGATTTAACCGGTACCTGTATAGTGAAACAAAACGTTAGTATGCAATGGCTATGGCTAGGAAAATGGTTGCAGAAACTAAGAAAATGGATTTTTTGGTGTGCGAAGAGTATGAACAATGGGAAAATGGAAAAAACGAGGCTTATTTTAAGTGAACGGGTATCTGTTGGGCGCGGAGGACAAGTCAACAGGCTAACAGATACGTTAGCTTGTAATAAATGGCCAATGGATAAACTGAGGTATTAGGTGGCAGGTGAAGGACGGGTGACGAGCATGCCAGGATGACATGGAAGATGTTGATTAGAGGATAGGTAAATGGGATGAGACATGTGACAGGTCACAGGGGTAAGGATACTCTAACAAAGTAATGAGACAGGACATGTAAGATGAGATAGTGGGATGTGGCATCATGAGGTGGTTGTAGTATGACATGACAAAATGTAAGTGGTTTGGAGGAGAGGGGATCCAATGCAATGGATGGATAAGACATAGGTATGGGCCCGCCGAATAAAACTGCCTCATTCCAGACCCCCTCCCCCACCGTTAAAGGTAGAACAGTTGAGGGGGTCCAGAATATCTTGTACATCGTCCATCTGCGCGCTGTCAAATCAACCGTAGATCCATACACACTTGTCAAACATCATTTCGGACCCCCTCCCCCCCCACCCACCATTAAAGGAAAAATGGTCGGGGGGTCTAGAATTTTCTCTAAGCCGTTGATCTATGTGCCAATAACTCAATCTTTGATCTAAGTACTTTATTTACCTCTTCATGTTGGACCCCCCCACCCGTTAAAAGTAGAACGGTTGGGGCAGGTACGAGGTTGGATGTCCACCGTTGATCTATGCATTGTTAGATCAATCATCGCTTTATGGGCACTCTTTACTCTCCAGGCACGAATAAAAAATATGCAGCGAAACTTAGGATAATGCTCTTTTTGTGGTTTTTTGTTGCTTTTTGTCACCATGGGGTTAGGAATCACAACTCAACATTATCATCATGAAATTTATTTGAGCATCAAGCATGTTTATTGAAGGGATAACTAGATGGCCTATGTCCTATCCAACCTAACTACACATTTATCTCAGATTAGACTGTTGAGCTAAGAAATTACTCTACCCTGGGGCTATTTGATCAGGATTAGACAGTTTGATCAAATTCATTCACTAACTATCCTAACTACCTGGTTAGGATTAAACAGTTCAACCAGGGTTATTCACTAAACCTATCAACATAAATTCAAAGGACTTGGCCATGTTTGAGATGTATGAATCAATTCATTATTATTGCATGGGGCTTTTATCCATTTTCTTTAATGCCCTCTTTTATTCTCTTTCTTTTCCTTCTTTATTTTTTCTTTTCTTTTTTTTGTTTCTTTTCTTTTGAAAATAATTTGCATGAATGAAATATTATTTGCAAGATAACACACATCAATAGTGAAAATTTTCCAGTCACCAGATGATCCTATAAATTATAGGGTTATAAAAGTGGCTCCACATGGGCATGGTACTCTCCTTGTGAAGTGCCAAGAACCTTTTTTCTAATGTTTGTAAAGGTTGTCCTCCATTTTCTTTATAGCTACTATCCGGTTTTTGTTTTTATTTTGGAAACTCAGTGGCATTGATCAGTGGATTAGGGCCTTTGCTGAGGGCTTCAACCATCTGATCAGTGTCACCCACACAAAACCTGCATGAAAAGGGAAATGGTATGTACAATGAAAAATGGATTCATGAGATCTCTATTGGGGAGGCAAGTAATGCTTCAGCATCCTGCCATTAACCAGTCCACTTGGAAGGTCTATTCCATCATTGTTTTTGAGAAAAAATGCATTATTTCCTCTGAATGGCTGAATGGTGTAAGGTCCTTTCCATAATATATCAAATTTTCCGTCCTTACCCTTATCCTAATTTCTAGAATCCCATTTGAGAACCAAGTCACCTAACTCAAAATCATCTTCTTTAGTCCTTCTGTCAAAAATCTTTTTGATGTTCTCCTGAATGACCTAATTCTTGTTGCATACCTCTTCTCTGGACTACATTAAATTAATAATTTCATTTATTCTTCGTTGAACATCATTGGTTCTACTTTCACTTCCTGCAATAGTTTCATGACAGAGACTCCTAATGAAAGGGGAAAAACTACTTCAGTGCCATATACCAATTGGTATGGAGACATACCAATTGCTCTTTTGGTGCTTATTCTGTTGGCACAGAGTGAGAAAACCAACTTATTATGCCATGTTTTCTTATTTTCTTGCAATGTTTTCCTGAGAATTTTCATCGGAATTTTGTTTGAAGACTCAAATAGCCCATTTCCTTGCAGATAATAAGTTGTTGAGTGTCCCAGAGTAATGCGATATTGAATACAAAAATCTATGAGCCTTTTGGATCTGAAATCCATTGCATTATCAGCTATAATTTTTTGGGGGCATCCAAAACGAGACAAGATGTTAGTTTATAAAAACTTGATAATAACAAAGTCAGTAGCTTGCCTGCATGGTAGAGCCTCGATCCACTTTGTGAGGTAGTCTATGGTCATGAGGATCCACTTGTGTTGGCTTGATGAGGACGGATGTATTTCACCAATGAAGTCTAAACCCCATTGTTGGAAAGGAGCTTCAACTAAGATAGGTTTCATAGGGAGTGGAAAAAACTTCCTCTTACCTTCAAAAATTTGGCACTTGTAGCAAGAAGTAACCTTCTGGTGGACATCAACAAACAAAGTAGGCCAGTAGAAACCAACTCTCAGAATCTTGTTAGTTGTGGTCTTCCATCTTAGGTTCCCACCACAATCTCCTGCATGAAAATATAGAAGAACTTTGGCAGCTTCATATTTTAATAGGAAATTAAGCAAGATACCACCAGGGTCTTTCCAATAGAGATTACCTTCTAGAATACAAAATTTCAATGCTTTCAATTTAATAAATCTGGCTTTGGTCTTAGTCAAACCAAGAGGAGCTTGTAAATTTTGGAGTAAAAAAATGAGGTATGCGTACCAAGGGGAGTTTAAGAATACCTCTTTTACATTTGGAGTCACCTTCTCTTCCGGTCCGTCAACTGCAACCAAAAAATTAATATCTAGAGCATGAAAATTAGACTTAGCCATTAGTTTGTCCAAACCATGCCCTTTGATCAGTTTAGTAGGTTTTATTTCAATGTTGTATTCCAGAATAACTGCAATCCATTTTCCTCTTCTACCATCTGGATTATCCTGGGTCAGGATATCCTTAACCACTGTGTTTGGAATGTATGCAGTTGTGAGAGAATGAAGAATACAGACTCTGAAGTCTTTTATGGTTTTCACCGGAGAGAAAGCTTGCTTCTCCATTATGTTATGGTTCAAAGAAGCATCTCTCAAAGATTTTCTGAAGAATGCTATGGGTTGTTCATACCCTTCACTATTTTTTTGCAACAGCACAACTGTTATGGGGTGTTCAGATGCAAAAGAGAAAAGATAAAAGTCTTTGGTGTAATCTGGGCAGATCAAAACTAGGGCTTGGGTGAGTGCACATTTCACCTACTCAAATGATTATTTGGATTCAGTGTTCCATTTGATTTTGTGTCTTTTTTCAACATATTAGTGATATTCTTGAGAAGTTCGACCAGGTTTGGTATGAACCTTCTAAGGAAATTTGTTTTGCCAATGAATGATTGTAGTTATTTAATGTTCCTAGGGTGTTCCACCTTCTGGCTAGCTTCTATCCTACTGGGATCTATTTTAATTCTGTCTTTCGAGATTATGTGTCCCAGCAATTTGCCTTCCTCTAACCCGAAAAGGCTTTTCTTAGGATTCAACGAAATCCTGAATTTTCTTCACTTATCAAACATGTGTCTGAGGTGTATAAAGTGTTCCTCATCATATTTGGAGTAGACAGTCACATCATCCAGATAAATGACTATAAATCTCCCAAGTTCGTCCACAAAAGAAATATCCACTTCTCTTTGGAAAGTGGCACCAACGTTCATCAAACCAAACAACATCTTCACATACATGAAGGTTCCCCAAGGTGTAGTGAATTTTGTTTTCTCTTGATCTTTTGTGTGGATAAGGACTTGGTTGTAGTCAGAGAAACCATATAGTAAGGAGATCCTACTGGCCCCAACCACGTTTTGTAAAATGTTATCCATTTTGGGAAGAGGGTAATTTTCTTTAAGAGAGACTTTGTTCAGATTTATGAAATCTATGCAAAGTCTGATTTTGCCAGTTTTCTTCATGGTAGGAACTAGGTTAGAAACCCATTTGTAAAATCTCAAGGGGAATATGATTTTTGCATCATACATCCTTTTGATTTCTTTCTCTATCAGGGGAAGTAACTTGGGATTTATTCTCCTAAGTTTCTTCCTGAAAGGTTTGTGTTCTTCTTTTATGGGAATCCAATGTTGTATGATACTTGTGTCGTATGATTTTAAGTCCTCATAACCCCTGGCAAAAAAATCCACACATTCCTTAAAAAGTTAATTGTATTTGCGTGTTTTCTCAGGTGGTATAGATTTAGAAAGTTTTATCATCTTGGGTTTTTCTACTGTTCTTATGTTGCACTCTTCGACCTCTTTACCACTAGCTCCAATTTTTGTTTTTTTGGCTACATCCTTAAAATCAAACAAGTATTCTAGTGGAACTAGACCTCTAGTTAACACATTATTTTTCAACTGTAGAACACCATAATCTATCTCATTTTCATTCAATTCATATGCATCTACTTTACTTTCATTGAGCTCTTTGGAATCTACGTTATTTACATTACTACTTTCAGAAACAGATTTATTTACAATCTCATCATCATTTTCTAAATCTATGTTTGTACATTCCAAATCATTCTTACACTGTAGGAAGTCTTCAATTTGATCGTCATTTTCAAATACCTGCCAGTACCTGATGTTGTCAGGAACGGTTGTTCTTCACTTCACCTCCACTATGTACTTGTGAGTGGGACAAACAGGAATTTTCTAAGTAGTTGCGCATGTAGCCAACCCATCTGCCAGTATGTTTTGTCCTCTAGGCATTACCTGCAAGTCAATTTCAGTAAAGCATTGAAGGGAATCCAAAAAACATTCCTATATTCTCTAAGTTTGAGATGTTTAGATGCATACTCACCTTTGATTTGTTTGATAATCAATTCAGAATCACCCCTTACCATTATCTGTTTGGCACCAACTTTCTTCAATAATTTCAGGTTGAGCATCAAAGCTTCATACTCGGCTATGTTGTTAGTGCATTGGAAATTCAGTTTGTAGGAATGACTCTCTGAATACCTTTATTTGTGATTATGTAACAAAACTCCGGCTCCAAGTCCCTCTTTTCTTACTGCGCCATCGAAATCCATGCTCCAAAAATCAGCTAGCAATTCCTCCCTCTCTACCGTTTCCACCTTTCTTGCCTCAATGATTTCTTTACTTTCTTTCGAATCATGTGTATCATCTTCCAGCTGAGCAATTTGTTCTTCCACATCACCATCATTGTATAGATTGAAAGATTCCAAATCAGAGTGTGCAGAGTATAATGGATAGTTATGCGGCTTTTCCTCACTACCGACCATATACTTCATCAAGGTTTCTCTATACAATCTCCTCTATTGTCCAAATACCAAGATGGTGGTGTAGGACATATCTAGCTGCAAGGTTCCTTTCAGCTTAGCTCCCCATGATATTGACAGTAACATACTGTATTTTGGGGGAATATCTGCAACTACTATATCCATTACCATACTCTTTGCTAGGATTTGAGCTAATGTAATGCATAAGTCTTTGATCAGGCCTATACATTTAACCTTGTTGGAGTCGAAAGAATGAAAATCTTTGTAGGGCCTGCTGACCTTGAGTCCCGACTTTTCCATCACATATTTGAGCATTAGGTTGTGAGAGGCACCTGAATCCAGCATAGCATTGTGTAATATCAGATCGTGGATGTTTAGGCTGATGTAAAAAGGGGCGACGACACCATTATCAGTTTCACCATCAACTCCAAGACCAAACAGGAGCTCTGGTCGATCATCATCAAGATTTACTATGTCCCATTGATTTACAAATCCAACATTCAAAGCCTCAGTACCTATCTCAGGTTTGATGCTTAAATATTTAATCACCTGAGACCTGTAAGAATTCTTGTTCATCAACTCGGAGAGGGGAATGGGAATCTTCAATTTGGTTAGTTCCCCTTCAAGGCTGAAAGTAGTGGAAGATTTTCTTAGGATCTGTACCTTTGGTTTATCTACAGGAGTTTAGTGGTCGATTGCACTTGGTTGACTGGTTGATGAAACTTCAGTCTGATTTGTTGTTTGTAGTATTTATGGAGTTTTTTGTGTATGAGGTTCAACATTGTTTCTCTCAGGGACTTTCTTGGGAGGGTTTTCTGAGGCTTTCTTGGTTTCAGCAACCTTCTTCATTTCAGCAGCCTTCTTCAAAGAGTTCTCATTTTACTTCTTTCTCCTCAGGTTATACTGCCTATGAACCACCATTATAGCATTCTCAAAGTCTTGTTGTTCTGTTTCCTTAGCTTCCTCATTGACCTCTGTTTGTGAAAGGAGAAACATATTGTGCTCTTCCTGTATGAGGAAAATGGATTCATGATCGTGATCATGATCACCCATGAGGTTTATATGAGTTTCATCAAACTCCTCAATTAGCTCCTCCCCATCATCGGCATAATTCTCTTGGAGGGGTTGTTTGATCTACTAATCAGGCCCCCTCTGCTCTCTTTGATCTCTAGGATCTCTTTGCCTGATTTGGGGTGGATTTCTTCTAAAGTTTGGGTTTCTAATTTGAGGAGCGGCTTGGTTCTCCCTAGGTGGGTTTCTGACAGTTACAATGAGTCTCTCCATAATTTTTTCCATATCTCTGGCTAGAGAATCTAGTTTGGCATATGACGAGGAAGTGGAAGGTTCTTCTTTGATAGTGACCCTCCTTTATGTTCTCTACCTGGCCCTTCTAGCCAAAATATTTTTTTCTACACTGACGACACTTTTCTGATGGTCTTCTAGAGTTGCAACATTTCTCTCCCTTAGTTGATAAGACATGTCTGCGTCAAATCCATCATGGAATTTTATTAATGCCAAACCTTGTGGTGGTTTGATATCGACTGGAATTGCATTGTACAGATTGTTGAAATGGGTGCAATAATATTTTTCTATCTCTCCCTTGTTCTGTCTGAGGTTCTCATATTCTGACAAGATCTATAGAGGATTTTTCTTCACCTCCCACCTATCAAGGAAAGTTTGATGAAAAACGACAATGTCAGTTATGGTAGTATCACGTAAGGATTTGAACCACTTTTTTACGTCTCCAGTCAAACTCTGTGCAAATAGTCTCATCTGCACATCGGCTTCATCCACTTCCTGCAAATCAAAATAATCGTTCATTTTGTCAACATGTTGTTGTGCATTTAGAGGACCAGTACTATCAAACTGAGGCAGTCTGGTTTGATAATCTCGAGGCATGGCATGTAAAGGGGAAACCAACACCAATGGATAATATCTTTCTACCATGATTGGTGGAGGAGGTTGAACAACAACCTGTGTGATAGGAGAGGTAGTGACTGAAGTTGTAGAAGATGAAAGGCTGGGAGGAATAGAGTGACCTGGTTTAGGTTTAACAGAAACTATAACAATAGTCAAAGAAGGAAATTTGACTGATTGTTGAAGGTGGAGTTTATCTAAGGATTGACCAAGATTCGCAACTAGGTTTTCAAGCTTATCAGATTTGGGGATAAAATGTTGATCAAATTTAGCTCAGGCAGAGAGTATTTCATGGGTCCTAGGCTGAAAGACGATTTGATCTAAAACTATTTCACTGACAAAACTATCAGATTTTGTCATGGAATAGATATGTTCAAAAGATATATCAAACTTGAGATCTTGAAGAGAAACTAACTTCTCTAGAAGAGAAGGGGACCTTAGAAGTGGGTTGTGACTCCCAAAAACCTCTATAGTGTTTTTCTTCCTGAGTAATTTTTCGGAATTGTCTATTACTATTACAGGTTTTGTGTCTAGATGAGATCTAGTGAAAACTCTTTTAGGAGCCAAGATTTTGATGATGAATTTTTTATTTTTATTTTTAGGAATCTTTAACTAACATACACAAACTTTAAAAACCTTCGAACCTTATCTCTATATGAATTTAGGGTTTGTGATTAGTTGAGAAATAAAGTTTCCTTTATCTTAGGGGAAAGAAAACAAGGGATGCAAAGTTTGTTCAGTTCCCTAGTATGGTCACCAATTATGTTATCACTGTGTAAATTCCTAGAGGTTGTTGGAAAGCAGAAGAAACTTGCCAGATGTAACCTTATCCAACCACTTCGAAAATGGGATCTATCCCTACCAGTTTCAGAGAGGGATCTCTCTGTAAGATTTAACTTTGTTTTAAAGTCAAATATTAGGCTAGTTAAAATATGTAGGACCGAGTTGTTTGTTTTTATAAAATGGCTGAAAGGTTTTACGCATTCATTAGGCTATGGGGTCTGTTTTATAAAGGTAGATATCAAAGAACATATGTAAATATTCTTTTCACAGGGAAGGATAATGAAACCATTGGATTCTTTAGAAATAAAATGATGGATAGTAGAAAAAGGCAAGATTGATTAATTATAACCAAGAAGCATTTAAGAATTTCTTGACTGCAACATAAGAAGAAAAACACTTAGATATTTAAAAGCTAGGAACAGAGTACAGAAAGGTAAATTCTACAGCTTTAACTCCCTTTAAATGATCAGGATAGAAAACAAGATGATAACTAAGAGATATACACATTCAATTGAGAATATAAAACTTCACCAACAGATGACACGCAGGAATCCTATGAAACGTCTATTTATATTACTGGAATATCTCTTGATAAAAATGACAGTGCTTACATCTTGCTCGGGCATAAAAATAAACCCTCACTACTTCGAAGTTAGAATTATTTATCACAAAAATTACAAACGACCCTGTCATTAACTGATCAGGACGTGGAAAATTCTAAATCTAACTAACTAGATAACAAGATGCAAAAATGTAGGAACTGATGATGATCTGTTGTATCCGTCATGTTGATTTTGGGGAAGGTCGTTGGTGAGTCATTCATGTGACATTGACTGCTCTGCATGTTGGGTCAGACTATACAACTCATCCCTCTTTCGATCAAAGTGCACAACTCCTCCCATCTTTGCTGACTGGGAATGGTGACTTTGAGGAGACTTCGGTAGATTTCATCCATTTCTATATATTTAGCAAAAGTAGGCTTGATGATGAAAATATATTTGATCTCATGCTGAATACTGAGGTCTGGCTACAAATTCTCTATGAACGCCTTTCCTGTGATGCTACCCTGTATACCGGAAATCTTGGAACTGTCCGTGGCGATCGTGGCGATCTTCTATTTGTAGTCAGGGAGGGTCATCAACTTGTATTCAGGACCAGTAAACCAAGAAGTACTTCTTCTGCAAAACCTTGATCTTGCTAAAAAACCTTTGAACTCTAACCTC
This sequence comes from Picea glauca, assembly GCA_000966675.3. Taxonomy (NCBI): domain Eukaryota; kingdom Viridiplantae; phylum Streptophyta; class Pinopsida; order Pinales; family Pinaceae; genus Picea; species Picea glauca. The sequence continues at coordinate 1,167,708 of JZKD02S1674325.1, read as the reverse complement.
TATGTTCTGGGATTTCTCCTCCAGCTGTAACATCAATCCTCTTTGGTCAAAACACTTTTGACTTCGAGGATAGTTTTCATTTTGTCTTCAAATTTCAGGTCTTCTAGCTCTTGCTTAGTCTTTGAATTTAGAAACTTAATGATTTCATTATATTTTCTGGGCATTTCACCCAGCTCTCCTCTTATTTTGTCGATGGCTTGCCTACTCCTCAACACCAGTTCATGTTGCTCAAACATGATTTTCACCATGGGCCATATTTCGTTAATGGATTTGGATATATATGTCCAAATTTTCACCTTAGCGTCTGCTAGTGTTTTACCTCCCACTGTTTGTTTCTGAAGCTGCTCCATTTCCTTCTTGAGATTTTCTGATGCTTGTCTCTCAATTTTGTATCTTGTCTAGTAGGAAGTCTTAAGCTCTTGGAGATTCTCAACCTCTTTTTTTAATCTGTCGATCTCTATTCCTTGCAGGGTCATCTCCTCCATTTATTTTTCTATCTCTACAGTCTTTTCTAGAGCTATCAGTGGCGTGGTTGATGGAAGCTCTGTTGTAGTGGTTGTTGAGACAGTCTTTGTGCTGACTCCTATGAGAGGAACTGCACTTATTGGGATGACTTCCATTGGTGTCGCTTGTTCTTTATCCTTTACTAACCTCTCCAACTCTGCTTCCATGTCCTTTACCTGTGCGTTCTGTTCTATGATCAATTTCAGCATTTCCTCCTTCTCCCCTTCTGATTCAGCTATCTCTTTGGCCTGTGAATCCTCTGTAGATGGAAATTTATATTGCTTCCTCAGAGATGCTATGTCAACATTTTTTTTCTTAACAAATTCCTCAACTGCCTTCACATTTTAAGGATCATACCCAATTTTGAGTACCAATTCTTATAAGGATTTTGAGTAACAATATGTGTTGTGTTGTGGAGGTTTTATTCCAAAAATGAGCATAAGTGTTGTTGGTCAACATCTAATTCTTCTTCTTGATCATATCGTATTTCTCAAAAATACTCAACTTTTCACCCCCTTGATCTAGCGGGTTTATTAGTGAGGTGTCAGTCTACTTCTTGGATGAAAAATTGGGCAATATATGCTGGTTGATTGAGACAAGAGGTGAATGATCCCCTTTTGTAACTGTAGTGGACTGGGTTCCCTTTTCACCAGTTGTGTCAGTTGTATGACTGGATTTTGGCCTTTTGGTGTATACCTATAAATCCTCAGCTAAGATTTCTTTGGTTGAAGGGGAAGTATCCTTTCTAGGCCTTTTCTCCTTTGGTACATGTGGTGTAGTAGTCAATGAAATCATGGTTAAGGGAGACTGTTGTTCAGTATCTTCCATAGTTGTTCAGTATCTGGACCTCCTCATTTACCCTTAGCTCTGGTCTGCCACTAAGCATGCTCATCACTGGATGGTAAAACTGCTCAATAAATTGTTTAAAATTGAACTCTGTGGAGTTTCTTCTGAGCAGTGAAGTCCAAGAAGTCACCCCCTATGGTTTGTTGTCCTGGTCCATTTTCTGCATAGGGAAAACTAGTCTATCTTCTTGGAAGAAAGTGAACATGTAAGCCAATATTGAAGAATACCATAACATGCCCTTGATGGTGAATTTGAATAGTTGATCATGGATGTTATCGGCCAGAAAGGTGTTGTAATGAAAATGGATAGTGGCCTTTTCTTCGGCAAATAAAATGGATAGGAAACCCAAGATGGGTTCATCCACCCACTCGTCCGAAAAATAACCGAGAAGACAACACAGTGATGAAATAACTTGGTGGCCCTTTTCTGAAAATATGGAAGAGTGGTAAGGGGGATTTTTCTTGGGAAACTAGGCATCCTGTGGGAGGAACATCTCAAAAATATGTGCTCTTCGGGGAAAAGACAGGCTCTGGTACATTTCTGTTAGAATTTCAATGCTAAGGGGAAAACGAGATTCGACTCTAGGTATCTGCATCATTTGATCGATGGCCTCGGGTGTGATGGAGAAAATACTTTCTCTAGAAGATGATACTATGGCTCTCTGGTCGGGGAGGTAATGAGCCTGACTTTTGAGGGCAAACTCGAGAAAATGGTGGACTTGCGGAAATAAATACAGAGGGAGATTTGACTCCTAGAGCCCAAACTCATCGCTTTGGTCTATGAAGGTATCTTTGAACTATGTCTGCAATTTCGCGAGGTCAAATTCCCACCTAGTCTCTGTGATCATATAATATTTATCAACTAATGGAATCCGGTCGAGATCAACAGGAGGTGGGAGGAAAGGATTTTCCTCGACTACTGATTTTTTGGATTTTGGTGCCATTGATTTAACCAATACCTGCACAATGAAAAAAAACATTAGTAGGCAATGGCTATGGCTGGGCAAATGGTTGCAAAAATGATAAAACTGGTTTTTCTAGTGTGTGGAGAGTATGAACAGTGGGCAAATGGCGAAAACGAGGCTTATTTCAAGTGAAAGGGTATTTGTTGGGTGTGGAGGATAGGTCAATAGGCGAACAGATACGTTAGCCTATAATAAATGGCCAATGGATCAACTGAGGTATTAGGTGATAGGTGAAGGACGGGTGACAGGTATACCAGGATGACATGGAGGGCGATAATTGGAGGACAAGTAAATGGGATGAGACATGTGGCAGGTCACAGGGGTAAGGATACTCTGACGGAGTAATGAGATAGGACATGTAAGATAAGATAATGGGATGCGGTGTCATGAGGTGGTGGCGTTATGACATGGTCGTTATGTCGGTAAGTGGTTTGAAGCGAAGGGGATCTAATGCAATGGATGGACAACACGTTGGGATGGGTCCCATCGGAGAAAATTGCCTCATTATGGACCCCCATGTCATCGTTAAAGGTAGAAGAGTTGAGGGGGTTCGTAATCTCTTTTACACCATCCATCTGGGCGTTGTCAGATCAACCGTAGATCCATACACACTTGTTAACCATCATTTCAGGGGCCCTTCGACCCACCGTTAAATGAAACATGATCGGGGGGGTCCGGAATTTTCTCTAAGTCATTGATCTATGTGCCAATAACTCAACCGTTGATCTAAGCACGTTCTTTACCTCTTCACGTCAGACCCCCCCCCCGCCTTCCCGTTAAAAGTAGAAAGGTCGGGGGGGTCTGGGGTCGGATGTCCACTGTTTATTTATGCGCTCTTATATCAACCATCTCTTTCTGGCACTCTTTAATCTCTAGTCGTGAATAAAAAATATGAAGTGAAACTTAGGATAGTGCTCTTTTTGTGGGTTTTTGCTGCTTTCTGTCACCATGGGGTTAGGAATCACAAATCAACATTATCATCATGAAATTTCTTTGAGCATCAAGCATGTTTATTGAAGGGATAACTAGTTGGCCTATGTCTTATCCAACCTAACTACACATTTAGCTCATATTAGACTGTTGAGCTAATAAATTACTCTACCCTAGGGCTATTTGATCAGGATTAGACAGTGATCAAATTCATTCACTAACTATCCTAACTACCTGGTTAAGATTAAGCAGTTCAACCAGGCTTATTCACTAAACGTATCAACATAAATTCAAAGGACTTGGCCATGTTTGAGCTATATGAACCGAGTCATTATTATTTCATGGGGCTTTTATCCATTCTTTTTTATGCCCTCTTTTATTCTCTTTCTTTTTCCTTTTTTTTTTTCTTTCTTTTCTTTTGAAAATAATTTGCATGAATGAAATATTATTTGCAAGATAACACACATCAATAGTGAAAATTTTCCAGTCACCAGATGATCCTATAAAATATAGGGTTATAACACATGGGAATCACGTAATATTACCGTAGATTTATGGAGGAATTCTCCAAGATTTTTTACCATATCACATCTTTACAAAAGAAGGGAACCAAGTTTAATTGGTCACAAAAATGTCAGGACAATTTTAATAAGTTAAAGAATTGTTAACAACTGCACCCATTTTAAAGGTAGCAGACCCGGATAAAGACTTCACAGTCATTATTTTCTATGATTGTACTAATTCAATAGGGCCACATTATTTTCTATGATTCCTGAAAACTAAAAGAGCATGAAAGAATCTATGTCACACATGACTTAGAATTAGCAGTTGTCATCCATGTTTTAAAAATGTGGCGACACTATATAATGGGCAAAAAAATTATATTGTTGACTGATACCAATGCTGTGAAATTTTTGTTTAGTCAACCAGACGTTAACACAAGGTATGAAATATGGCTAGCCTTCTTGAGCCAATTCCAATTCGAGGTAAGACACATCAAGGGTAAGGAAAACAAGGTGGTAGATGATTTAAGTAGAAGAATTCATGGGATGTTTGAAATGAACATTAGTAGGGATGAAAGAGCCTTGAGCAAAGGATAAAGACTACAAGTAATAATGATGAAAATTACATTAAAACAGTGGAAGATTTAGGAAATAATGCAGAAAATTTAGACAGAATAGATCTGAGTGTGGACATAAATGGTCTACTAAGATTCAAAAATAGATTATACATACTAGATTCTGCTGAATTAAAGTTAATAGTTTTGGACGAAGTACAAAAGAAACCATATTCTGGTCATCCGAGATACCAGAAAACAGTAACAACACTAAGGAAGTTATTTTATTGGCCTAATATGAAGGGAAAAACAACAAAATACTTATCTAAGAGCCAAGATTGTCAACGGGTGAAATATGAACACCAGTATCCAGTCTGTAACATCCCGCTCTGGCACACTTAGAAAACTTATTCTTTGAGGACACTTGCTCGCAAGTGATCTGGATTTTTATCATGATAAAACATTTATCCTTGATGATGATGCGTTATGATAGATGACATGATGTTTTACTTCTTTGACATAAAACAGGTGCTATTGACTCAGTTTTATTGAGTGTGCAGAGTTTTTGACCTGCAGGATGCAGAGGCATCGACAGAACCCTTGGACTCCGGATTGAGTCAGGGGGTGTGCTATTTGAGTTGATTTATTTACCATGATATTTATTGTTTTGATGATATGTTATTGACATGATCTGACATGATGGTTGATAATGCAGGATGACGATAGCTTGTCGACCAGACTCACATATGGAGTAAAGGGGCCACACATGATTTCCAGATAGGTTGAGGGAGAGGTGTGGACAGCATCCCTGCCACAACCTACTAGCACTCTCGCCGTGGCTCGAACTGTAGGTTAACGATTACCTAGTTCGAGAGGATCCACGATGCCGTGAGGGAAGACTGTGACAATCGCTCACGATGATTATAAGGGGTGCGCAATAAGGTGGGGGCCTTATTCCTTAAAGCCCTTAGTCTCCCACAAGTTCACCTGGTGGAGTGTTGACTCCAGGGGTTATAGATGTCTACCAATCAGTCAAGTCAGCGAGTGGCACCCTTGGAGCACGTGGTGCATCCTGAAGAGCACGTCACACAAAGAAATACAAGTCGGCAAGTGGCACCCTTGGAGCACGTGGTGCATCCTGAAGGGCACATCGCGTAACAGAAGTAAACGAGGCGAGTGGCACCCTTGGAGCACGTAGTGCGTCCTGAAGGGAACGTCACATTGATGATGATGATGAGACAACCTAGATGACCCTAAGACCTTAACGGCTGATAAATTCTTAAAACGACTCCCCTAATTAATTGTCGCCCAGTTCAAATCTAAACCTAAATTTAAAACACCTCTAAGATAAAATTTTGATTAGTCTTAAGAGAGGACCCTCCAAAAATAAACTTAAGGACGTAAACTAAAACCCTCCTAAGTGTTAGTTAAAGTCTTCTTAAAATTAAAGGGGGTAAAGTATTGAGGGAGATAAATTAAGTGAAACCCATGGCTTTTAAATTGTAAAGAAGAATTAAAATTATTAAAGTGTGGGAGTATAAAAGTTAGGATTTTAGAAATACAATGAAAGGTTTAATAGTTGCATTTATCTTTTTGGGTTTTAGAAAAAATAAAAATAAAATAAAATAAAATAAAATAAAAAATAAAGGAAATGAACAATTAATAGAAAGAAGGAAACTTGTAATAAAGGAAAGTAGGGGACATAGGGTAAAAAGCAAAAAGGAATCAGCAGTTAAGGAGTTACTAAAAATCAACAACTTCATTTTAGGAAAGTTATTAAAAGCATGAGAGGGGAT
>JZKD02S1674325.1:1149860-1161601 GCA_000966675.3 Picea glauca | reverse complement strand
ATAGATAGCATACTAGGGAAAAGGGCAGGCAAGAAGACCAGAAGGAAACAATATTTTGAATACCTAGTGAAGTGGAAGAATCACCCAGTGGAGGATGCCAGCTGGGAGACAGAGAGAACAATTTTGAAGCATGGGCGTAGTGTGGAGGAGCTCATGAGAAGGAGCCCATGAAATATTTTGAGCCGAGGAGTATGATGCAGGAGCATCCGCAGCATCATCACGTCGTCAAGCGAGCCATCGCACACGGAGAAAAAAAACATACAGCTGGATAGTGCCAGCACGCACACTTTTGAAATGCATTGGAGATTGGTGCGCCGTCGTTTGGATGAGAGCATTCATGGTGAAGCGCACTTGTATTGTAATAGTATATAGGAAGGCATTTATTTGATTTTAATGCTGGTAGATAGAATTCGCTGTAGATTAGACAGTTTAGCTTAGAGAGGGAAAACGGAATAATAGACACCCTCCATGTATATTCATTGTATCATTCTCATTCATTCATACAGGAGAAAGAGAGGAAGAAGCTTGTGCAGAAACCCTCCATGTACAGTCAATTGAATTAATAGGAAAACACTGATTCAATTACCATGGATGTGTTTGATACTTTTGTGTTGTTGATGTTATGCTTCTATTTACTTGCTTCCTTTTATGCGTATCTGTTATATGCGGCATATGTGATTGCATATCAGGTCAGGAACCTGAGAGAATGAGTTTCAATTGTTTCTCTTCTTAGGCCGTGAGATTCCTGCATCGATTTCAGTGAAGGACCTCCGCATAGAGTGCGTCGAGGCGGCTAAGTAGTTGAGCTCTTGTCTCTCTTTTTTTTTCCCCAGAGTTGGGTTGAGTGTTCGAGCCGTGCAGGTGAGTGCATGTCGAATTCGAGTTCTCAGTGGTGAGTCTGAGAGGAGGGTTGAGACGAGGCTGTTGCAAGCGCGAGTGCACCGGGCCCAGAAGAACTCCAACACTTGGAGAGTGTTTGAGCTTAAGGGACGTGCAGAGTTCGTGAGAATTCTCTGAAGGAATCGGAGGACAAAGCTGAGAGAGATAGTTCCTTTGTTCGCCGAGAAATCGACACAGCGGAGGTCGCATAGGACAAAGGCGGCGGAGTAGGGATCTCTCCGTCGAAGAGGAGAGTCAACGGTTCGAAATCGTCGGGTGGACTCGCGAAGCTCTGTGGATCGTTGGATCTGGAGGAGGAGCGAGGCGGTTAACCCCCAGGCAGCGAAAGAAGCCCATTTCCATCGCGCATCGGCGAATCGGGGTTGACGAGTGCGATAATCCCATGCACGTTGGACTCGCGAAGTGGGATCCCCCGATTTGATCGGGACCGTCAATTCCTGGAGGGACAGGTGGCACGAATCCGGAGTGTCGGAGATTCGACATTCGGGGATTTCAGTAGCAAAGGACTCAGAGTCGTGGGTTCCGCGATCCGCGAAGTCCCGAAGGTGACGGAATAGAGTGGGACCCCGGAGACACAGTGGAGTCCAGGTGGCATGCTCGCGTGACCTCGGAGTTTCGACACTCGGGAAATTAATAGGTCGAGGTTCGCGCCCCGAGCGGAAATTTCTCGGGGTTGACCTTTGACCATCTGGATTTCGGAGTTCACTTCCCCGGGGACAGCATCGTGGGTTTCGCGATCTCGCGAGGTCCGATCTCCCGAGAGTACGTGTGGGAAGATCACCGAGTAAACTGTGGGTAGAACTCCCGAGAGGAGTGCAAGAGCTGAGTCTCTTCGGGACGAGAAGGAGAGAAGATCCTGGTAGAGCGACCGCCTGCTGAGAGGCGAGGGTTGCATCAAATATTCATTCTAAGAGACGTACCCTAAGGAATTATCGGTGTAAAGTAGGATCATAAATGCAATAAAACCCATTTAACTGGGACACAACCAATTGCGCATCTAAATAGACCTGGAGATGAGAGAAACCAATCGACAAGGCATCATGAAGCAACTCTATTACTATGTTTTATTCGACAACATTGTTTGTGGAATCACCTAAACAGATACCTACATAAGATATCAACTAGCCTTAAGGTGTGAATATCACCCAAGTTGCGGAAGAACGCCTCCAAGTGTGTTGGCTAGCGTCATGCGCGAACCCAACAAACACCTATGATTCACTTGACATCTTCCACAATGAAAAAGATGACATCAAAAACTACATGTCCATAAAACAAAAAGACAAAAACTAAACTGTATAATAACTATACATATGTACAAGAAGTCACCCCGGGCAACCTGCCTACGAGTAATACTTCTTGAGGTAGTGCCCATTTCTAGGCTCCACCAAAGATTTCCCTTGGAAGTCAACCAAACGATAAGCGCTCTTGTTTAATACTTCCTTCACGATGAAAGGTCTGAACCAGATGGGTTTGAACTTGCCTACCCCTAGGGGATCCTTATCTTGGTCATAGATTGGAACAAGGTCACCTTTGGAGAAAATCTGAGGATGAACAGACCGATCATATTGACACTTGACTTTTTTCTTGTGAGCCTTGTTAGCCAAGGCTGCATCACGACGTTTCTCATCGAGCTACTCAAGATATAATAAGCGTTCCTCAAGTGGTGAAGTGTCTGGAAATAACTATACTACCAAATTTAGAGATGGGATCTGGCACTCTATTGGCAAGACTGCTTCAAGCTCGTAAATGAGTTGAAAAGGTGAGAAACTAGTTGTAGTCTTTACAAACGTTCGGTAGGCCCACAATGTCATGTACAACATCAAATGCCAATTTGATTTGGCCAAGTTAATCATTTGTTGTAGAATAGTCTTGAGGGACTTATTCACAGCTTCCACCTGACCATTCGCTTCTGGATAGTGGGGTGATGAATTCTCTTGCCTCAACCCAAGCTTTGATGTTAACTCGGACATCATTTTTTTTTGAAATTGACTGCCATGGTCAGTGACAATATCCCTCGGGATGTCAAACCTTGCTATTATCTAATTGAACAAAAAGAGAGTTGATGTCTTACCATCATCTTTGAACATTGGCATAGCTTCGACCCACTTAGTGAAGTAGTCTACTCCTACGATGATATAGCAGTTCCCCATGGATGAAGGGGCGTGGCATGTAGTATAATTGATCCCCCACTTAGTGAAGGGGCCAACTGTAATGATGGGAAACACAGGAGCGAGGTGTGCCCTCATCTTCCGAGAGAAGATATGACACGGGTGGCACTTCTTGACCGATTCAACGCAATCCTTGATTAACGTCATCCAAAAGTAACTGGCTCTTAGAATATTTTGGGTTGTTTCCAACCCAGAGAAATGACCACCACAAGCTCCAGTGTGGTAGTCCTTAAGAACGAGTTCCACATATTCATGAGTGAGACACCAGCAAAGGATGCAATCTACACCTCGACGATACAAAGTGTACTCGAGTATGAGATAGTTTTTTTCCTGACGGCATATACGTCGAAGCTCATCACAAGAAGTAGAGGTGGGGCACTTCAAATTCTGGAGATACACTAGTATATCTCCATACCAGGGGTCTAAATATGAAATCAAGAAAACATCTCCTTTAATCGGTGATTCTTCGGGTGTAACATCACCTTACTCGACCAGAAGTTGCAAGATAAGTTCTGGAAAGACCAATGATTTCTTAGATTTTGCAAAGATGAAATCCAAGTCAAACTCCTGGAGGCTAAAAATACATCTACTGATCTTTCCACCGATTACACGTCATGTTAACACGTATTGGAATGGATTCACAACGACAATGATGGTGGTCTTGCAAAACATGATATAATGAAGGAATGGCTGGACAACATGTATTATTGCCAACGCAAGCTTCTCAACGTGGAAGTATTTGAGTTCTAGTCCAAATAGGCCTCAAATAAGGTAATAAACCACATGTTCTTCAAGTAGATTGTCTTCTTAGAACCGATACCATACTGATGGTCGACTCTATCATGACCAAATACAATAAGAAATTTTTATTATAATTGGGTGGCCAGAGTAGAGGGGAAGACATGAGAGCATGTTTCAATACTTTGAATGAGCGCTGAGTGGATTCGTCCCAATGGAAAGAGACATAATTATTCAGTAAATGAATAAACCCTTTAGTGATATCGGCGTAGTTTGAGATAAAATGATGAAGAAAATTGGATTTTCCCTGTCAACTCTGAAGCTGAGGGACTGTGCATGGGGGAGGCAATTGAACTATTGCCTCAACCTTTAGAGGATCGACCATGATCCCTGTTGTCGAAACTATAAAACCTAAAAAATGACCCGATGTCATGCAAAAACTTCATTTTTTAGGATTCAAGCGAATTTGATAATAGCGACATCACTCAAAGATAAATCGGAGGTGCGTGGAATGATCAGATCTCTTCCAAGAATATGATGCTAAATCATTGAGATAGGCCTCGACTATGTATTTGAGATTATGCAAAGAAAAATACATGGCCCACTGAAAAGTGGCTCCAGCGTTCTTCAGGACAAAAGGAATCTTCTGATAAGAAAATGTACCCCGTGGATAGATAAAAGTTGTTATATGTTGGTCTTCAGGCTTAAGTTGAATCTGATTGTATCCCAAAAAACCATACATGACAGAAAATACCTCACAACCTCCACACTCATCGACAATCTGGTCAATGAATGGGGTGGGGAAATTATCCTTTGGGCAGGCCTCATTCAAATCACGAAAGTCCATACATATGTGAATTGTTCCCTAGTTTTTGTTAACCAGAACAGGATTTGACACCCATTGAGTCAATTAGACAAGGTATATGAAACCAGCTTTGAGTAGTTTCTCTACTTCAGCCTTAATGGTTGTTTCTTTCTGAGGATTAACCGAATGAATCTTCTGTTAGACCGGCTTGGCGTCATGGTAAGTCATTATTTAATGTTCGATGATTCTTGGATCAATGCCTTGCATTTCCTCATAAGACCAGGCACAAATGTCATGGAATTATTTGAATAAATCAGTATAGATTTGAATTTCCTCGGGGGAGCAGTCTGCTCTGACGAAGACATTCTCCACAACACTAGGGGTTCTGGAGATATCGATAGGTATCATTTTAGTGATGGTTTCCATATTACCTTCGATGAAAACTACATGCATAGCCAAAGGATTGATAGGGAAAGACCTATATCCAGTCATAGCCAATGCAAATTCACTGACCTCAATTCTTCCTAACTCTAGGCGAAAATAAGATTTGTGATGGAGATCATCCCAGGGTTTGTCTGGACTAGTCAATGCCTCTATAATATCCTCGTCAGAGGGAAAGACTAAGTCTAAGGAATCGGTAGTGGAAAGAAAACCTTGAGCCTAGGTAGGCTCGAAAACTGGATCTAACTCATGTGCGAGAGTCGGATCGGCGTCAGTGAAAGCTTACTGGACTATAGAGTACACAACCTCTGTCACGGACAAAGGCATGGTGATGCCATGATTCCCTGTCCCTTCCATCATGGTCAATGGGGAAGGAAGAGTCCACGGATAATTAAATTAAGACGTATGGAATGACGACACTTGAAATATTTCATCCTTGGGTTGGTCGGGGATAGTTGATATGAACTTGACATTGTCAGATGAAGGTGAGTAATCGAAAGTACCCATCAAAGGTGGGCACAAACCAACCCCTATATTGAAGACATTGTGTTGTGGATTATCAATCATCAGGACTGTGGATGCCCCTGATGAAGGGTCAAGATGAGAGAAAGACAATTGATCAATGGACACGATTCGACCCTCATGTGGAAACAACAAGACCCAGAAAACTATGGCAACCACTACATGCATAGCATAGGTCCAACTCCTTCCTAACAAAAGATTGTAGTCGAGAGGTGTATCAACCACTTCAACTTCGATGCACATGGTCTTTCCTCCTAGTTGCACGACGAAAAAAGGAATGATTCCATGTGGTCTGAATGAATGACCATCAAAAGAGGTAAGAAGAGTAGGTGACGGAGAAAAAACAGGTTGGCCAATGACCTTCCAACATGCCGACAAAACCATGCATGTCGAGACGCCCTCATCAACCACCATGTGGAAAATGTTCCAGGTAAAATATTTCGTGGTGTAATCCACTACTATCTGAAACGCAACGTGGTATGGGAGATAAGGTTTCAAGTTGGTCATATCAAGCATGATCATTCTTAGATTACAAGTCTCAGTAGATCCTAAGGCAGCTAATAGAGCCTTTCTCTGTGAAGGGCAGCTCTAGACGACCTCCAAAGCAGACATTACGCAAGGGGTTTGTGACAAATCCTCCACCACAAAGTAGTTCTGGGAAGCCCTCACATTTGGATTGTGGGAATATTTCTTGAACACCCCTTTTGGGATGCATGACATTATTTTTCCCAACATATTCTTGATGTGGAGAGGAACAGATAGGTTTTAGGCTTCTTTACCCTCATAAGTGTTTGGCATTTTGTAATCATGTGTCCTAGTCACTATATGGGGAATCTCAACTTTCAATATATAAACATTTGAAGTTGAGGGGTTACTAGACGATGAAGGGGGTCCCTGACTACCCCCATATGCGTTCGCAGAGGCTTGATTTAAATTTTTCCCATGTGGAAATGGGTTTCTTAACACAACAAGTTGTTGTTGCGCCAGTAACTTTTGGGCCTTCACAAGCCGAGGGAACAAATGAGTTGGATGGTCTTCCATGAAAAGGTTACATATATACTTCGACTTCATTTTCTCTATATTTTCCCCGCCAGCATTATTGGTGGGTTTCTTATCCCCCTTACCCTTGTTTCGTTGTTTCTTCTTTCCATCAGCCTGCTGGTTGGCCTTTGGGTTTGTCGATTGCACACTGTGTACATCCAACATTTGATTAGGGGGAGCAACCAAACTAGTGGTTTGGATGGTCGTTTTTTGTTGTATTGACAACTGTTGCAATTGATTCAACAACTGATCAGTTGGCTTCGCTTGTGCTGAACCAATGATACCATTGTCATCTAGTCCAGACTTTTGTCTGGTCCTGTCAAGGATAGACCGCGACACATCTGGAAAAACTTCGTAAAGTAAACCAGACTAAGAGTATATTATTTCAAGTTGTTGAGCTCTCAGTATCACCTCTTCCTTGGAAAACACTCCTGAAGTTGCTACGTCCTTGGATAAATGAGATACCAAAGACCTAATGAACCACTCTAGTAGGAAAGCTGATGGCATTGATACTTGTATCAAACTCTTTCGATGTCGCCATTCCCAAATGTGATCTGAGATATGATCAGCCTTTCTTTGCTCAAATTTGGCCAACAATTTGGTGTTGGCATCATATCTCACAGGTAATTGAAAATGGTTTAGGAAAACCATTGCTAATTTGACAAAAGTAGAGTATCGTGAGCGGTCGAGCTCTATGTACCAATTCACGACACTCCTAATAACAGTGCGTTGAAACAAATGCAACTAGATAGAGTCATATCTCAATGTGTTGGATGAGCACCATAGGTGAAATGTGGTCACATGATCGCCTGGATCTTCGTTAGGCTTACCTTCTAACTTTGGAATGTTCAAAGGAAACTTGGTCACCAAAGGAGGCCAATGCAAATCATGACAGATTAGGTCATTCAACAATCTTGATAGGTCTGGAAAATGCAACGTTACCAGAAAAGGTAGCTTGGGTTGTTCAGTATGTAGAGGAGGAAAGGAGCCTGGAATTTGGCTGGCACCAGGTTGCCAAGAAAATTTAGGTTGTTGATCAAGGTTCTAGTAAAAACCATGGCCATGGCCAGCGTATGGATACTGTGCTTGTTGAGATGTCATCGACTGACTCCTATAATTGGACATTGAGGGTTGGGAAGGGATTTCTCCCGACGTTGTGTTCCAAAGTCTCTAGAAAGGGTTTCCCCCTGCCGATATGATGGGCATAGGTACGGAGCCTTGTTCGAGGTTCCATTGGCCATGGAAGGGGTTTCCCCCGGTCGACATCCCTAACGAGGGGATTGATCCTTTCCATGGATTCCAGGATCCTTGAGAGTTGTTTTCCCCCTGTGCAAGAATAGTACCCTGCATAGGATTTTTTGATCCAAAACTAGGGTTTCCCCCGGCCGAGATGACAACTGACAAGAATGTGTTGTTACCAAACACGTCGAACAAAGTGAATGACAAAGAACCCACCAGCATAGTGTTATAAGAAAGTCTTTGAATACCTGCTCCGAACAAGTTGTAGTTCATGTTCGGCCAGGCGGGCTATTGGGGAGCATCGCCTAGCGAGGGGGACTATCGAGGTATATGATCCCCACCATAAGGGAAAGCATTATAGGGGAATGAGGTGCCCCACATGGACCCTTGCAGAGGAGCGTTAGAGCTCCCTGCCCCTAGACCCATGGTCTGTAGGGTGGAGTAGGATAGGACATAGTTCATATCGAAGCCAGGCATATTGTATGAGAATGAAGGGCATGTCACACTTTGGTTGAATAGAGAAGTGATCGCCGCCATAGACAAAATTATACCACTACCCGAAATAGAGGCGGTTGAGACCATGGTGGTCTGGACCGATGAAGGTGGGTTGGGAGGCGGGATGCCCCCTATAGTGGAAGTCACAGAGGGAGTGTGAGGACTCCCTGACGAAGTAGAAGCATTCGCTTCCATCGCTTCTTGCAAGACTATTTGACGCTCGTGATGACTTACCCTTGGAGGGACAACTTGTATCAAAAATAGCATCGACAAGTCAGTGATCAGAGGGTTATAATTTTCTACAGCTTCTGCTCCAAGGTTAGAAATGGTAGGCTCCTATGGATGCAAGATTTCTTCTCTCAGGGATGGCTTGGGTACAGTTTCTTGTGGCCCGATCACCTCAAATGACCTTTGTTGGTCAAGTATTCACCTTCGATATGGCGGGGGTGGCTCCAATTCAACTGGCATCAGGCCCTGAAGCCTTCGCGACCTACGGAGCTCTTGATCTTCCATTATGTGAGAAGATCAATGACACACTAGGGATTTTAATAACATTGAAAATCAACACACACTAGAAATAATTCATATGAGACAAACAAATCAAACCACTTTCTAGTTGGAAGAACAGTTACACTAGCCAACACTAGAGAGTTATTGGTGCAAGTGAAACTTGAATACGGAAGCACCCTCTAGGTATACTCTGCAAAGCATGGCCCAATGTTTGTCCTAGGTATCGTGGTATACCCCCGCAATCACTTATGTAAGTCACTAAAATAAAGGAAACTAGGTTGCCAACGCGTGCACAGTCACCAGGCGGGTATAGTCGATAGTTGGGTGGACCATAATGAGAAGGGTATCAAGCCCGAAACCTATCGAGGGTATCGAAGGTAGGTGTTATGGAGGAATACTGAGGACCTCAAACAAATTTGAGACCCACTAAGCTCTGTGGAAAATGTGATCAACAAAATCCCAAGAAAATTCCCCTATATGTGTTCCCCACTACGCTTGGTCTGGCTTTGGAGGGGTTATCTCTACTACCTTTCCACACACGACCTCTTGTTTAGCCCCTATGTTAGAGTGGGGTCCCGAATAAATTCCACGTTTACTGGACTCTTTACATTCCCTAGCACAGACTCGTATGTTTGTTTTATAACCTTGAAGATTTTCCTCTCCAACCTAAATCAAGGCTCTAGCCTAGACTAGTTGATGGACCCTACAAACACAAAGTCTAATAAATTTTAATTAAGTATTAATTTTAAGTGATTTGTCTTAAATTCAAGGAAACGGAGATGAAACTAGTGGTGTATTTTAAGAGACAAAAGAGAAGAGCATTAAATGAAACTGAAAGTAAACTACTTCTTTTTGACAAATAAAGATTTGCAAATTTCAACACTTTAACCAACTTTTCTTAACTACTTTTTCTAAGATCTTTAAAAAGAAGAACTCAAAACAAGATTTCAATCGACTACGAGCTACTTAGTGTTCTAAAAATTTAGTAAAGAACTTAATGAAGCACTATTTCTCCTAATAAGCAAAGACAACTAACCTAACTACTTACCAAACAAGAAAATGAAATATTTTTATTTTTTTTTTATGCTTCAAAATAAGAAACTTGAAATAACTTCTTTTTATTTTCTTCTAAAGAAAGTGAAAGGGAAAAAGTAAAGACAAGACAAGACCAAAAACGGACTTCAGGTCTACTACGGATCGCAGGGAGTCATTGACAATACTAAACAGATTGATCAGAAAAGACTCACTAACTCGTCTCAAACCCTTACTAAGAAGACACAAGAAAACTTGATAAATAAACAAGCTAACCGACATCAAACCCAAGCTAAAGATTATAACAACAGAGACTAGGGCTAAACCCCTGAGAAGTATGAATTCAATCAGGGAAGAGGTTGACTACCTCTTCTTGAAAAAATACTTTCTTGACACAGACACGCTACTAACACTTAAGAATCCTTCATATGTACACGGGTTGTCCAAAGGTAGGTCATGTATGTATGCGTGTAGGCCCACTGCATGCCATGTACACCTCTATAACTTCTCAAAAATAAAACTAGCAGTCAAGGCTGACAAGGCAAGGAGTACTGGTATGGCAGACCAAAATCCCTCAAAGACACAACAACTTACAGAAAACTCAAAGAGGTAATCTAAACCAATTAAAACACTCAAAATGATATCCCCTAAAAACCCTAGAGGATTCCCTAGTACGGTCGCCAATTCTGCTATAGCGGGAAACCCCCCTATGGACTATACTAGGGTTCAACGTGCAGACATAGCTAACCGTCTAAATTCTCCTACTTTTAAAAACTACCCCGACAATACCCCACATTCATGCATAACATACAAAGTATAAATATCCAGTAACTCTACCTTAAACTCCACGTCCGATGTCGATCCTTTTGCGTTCATTTGTTCCTCGACTGCAAATCTCCTCCAAAGTCTGACCTGCATTCAACAAAAGACAAACAAGAAACTTTGAACATGCATATTATATATCAATTAGTGGGTTAGATGTCATAATAAAATATAAATCAAACATATAGGTTGAACACATCATATGGCAGGATAGAAAAAGTACTTCTTTATATTAATCTCACATGGTCATCTACAAATGAGATGGGCAACTACTCCTCGAACTTGGTCTGGGATCTTCTTCACCAAGCTCCAACTTATTCCACGTATCCCTCTCCTCTCACAATTCTCTTTAACGAAATGTCATAGGCTTATGAATGACGAAAAAGGAAAGAATAGGGAATTCTGGCTCAAAACTCACAATGTGGCTGTAAATTCTTGGGGCAAGAAGGGAAAGTAAAATGGTCAGAGTTTCACTATTCTTATGCTTTGTTTTGAAATGACACCGCAAAACCTCCTTTTATATGACAATAAGGATGGTTATTCGATTGTGTGACGGGCTATATGTGGTGGGACAGTTGGAAAACTACCCAATAGCCCGTAATCTCAACGAATTCCTTGTAACTTTTATTTTTTACAACTTTTGTGAGTATACGTTGGCTGTAATGGCGCAACTAGTGTACACATGTGAGTTGTAGTGGTGCATCAAGCATTTGTACGTGGACAGTAATGGTGCAGGGCACGTACATCTTTAAAAATGTGATTTTTAAGAAGAGTTTCTCAGTGATGGCTTGGAAAAAATAGCAAGTAAGATGGCCTGATGCCAGATATGCATGTATGGTGAAATTTAGGGTTATAAGATTGACCCAATGAGGAACCAACCAATCATATTCAAATCCATGAAATTCTATCCAACAAAGAGTGATCTAATGTCAATCTGGTCCACCATCCCACCAGGGCACCGCATTGACGCCCAAATGCACAACATAAAATTCCTTCCTGAAAAATGGGTTGCATTGCCTTATTACTTA